>JABCJY010000904.1:0-11536 GCA_013184415.1 Fusarium concolor
ATTAGTATTTATAGCTGAGACTTTTTAACTTACTTTCCTATACTTATTTATATTACTAATAAGTCTCTATTATTAAGAATAAAAATAATAAAGTTCAGCACCTGCAGTTATAATACAAAGGTTTGCGAGTGTTACTTAAGACATTAAACTCTATTTGTTAATTCTGCTCCCAGTAATCCTGAGCATTCCTGGTCTCTGTCATTCCACCGGCACTTGCTCAAGCTACTCCAGATTTGGGTCAGGGGCACGTTTCAATAAACAACGCTAAATTTCCGGCGCTTCCGAATATAGAATCCCCAACATGATCTGAGACATCATTAGCTGTTTGGAGTTGGGTTTCAACACTGGTTAGGCTTTTTCAGCCCGGACCAACAGTACGGCAGTACTTTCTATGGTGAGGGGATAAGGTTTAGAGCTATGCGCTATGACTTTTAAAAGGATGCTAAAGGCGCTTCTAATACAGGTCACTTTCTCCCCCTCTTTCTACTATGCTATTCTCACCCTCAAAATGAGACTGTCCCAATTGTTGTACATACCCAGCCTGGCAGGGCTGTCATCAGCAACCAAGAATGCCCCCAACTACTCAAGCGATGCGGTATTGACATCGTCCCTGTAAGGCCAAGCTATCGTTGACATATCTTATAGTGTGCCGCTTTTGCAGCAGCGTTTCCAGCCGACGCGGCGTACCCCAACGCGACCCCGTACGTCCAGGCCAACAACTATTGGTCTGCTCGACAAGCTGAGGTGCGTCCGCAGTGCTTTGTAACTCCAAGGAGCACGGGAGGGGTCTCGACGGTTATGAGGATGCTTTCATCGCTGAATGTGTCTTTTGTAGTCAAAAGCGGCGGGCACACAGCCTTCGCTGGCGGTTCCAACGTGGCCGATGGAGTGACCATTGATCTGAGGTACCTCGACAACATCACCGTCTCAGCCGACCGACGGACCGTCTCCATCGGCCCGGGAAACCGGTGGGCCAACGTCTCCGAGAAGCTCGATCCGCTTCGGCTGGCTGTTGTGGGTGGGCGTACTGCAGATGTCGGTGTAGGCGGGTTGATCCTCGGTGGCGGCATATCGTACTTTTCTGGCCTGGAGGGCTGGGCCTGCGACAACGTGCGCAACTTCGAAGTCGTAGTCGCGTCCGGTGATATCGTTAATGCATCACCGGAAACGAACGCGGATTTGTACTGGGCACTGCGCGGTGGCGGCGGCTCGAATCTCGGCATCGTGACGCGCTTCGACCTGGCCTCGTTTGAACAAGGCGACTTGTGGAGCAACTCTCTGATCTTTCCGGGCGCTTTGAACGCTACGCTCATCCCTCTCTTCCAGAACCTGACTGTAAATGGCTTGCCGAGCGATCCAGCAGCTCACACTTACTTCGTGTTAACCTACCAGCCTTCTTTTGGTGGTTATATCGCGCTCACAAGCTTTTATCATACCACCCTCCCTTCGCCTGCGGATAGCATGCCTCCAGTCTTCGCCCCGTTCCAGTCAGTTCCAAAGGCAATCGCCAACTCCACGCTGGTCGCCAACATCTCGACGCTGTCTAGTATGATCAATGTCCCCTACGGTTCGAGGCAAACGTGGTGGGATACCACCGTCTCCGCCACCTCGGCGTCCCTGCTTACCGACATCGTGCCTCTTTTCGAGGCCCGCAATGCTGCTCTGTTTTCAGCTGCCAACGGTAGCAGCGTTATCCCGTTCCTGGTCTTTCAGCCTCTTCCGGTGAATGTTCTCTCCGAAATGCAGAAGAACGGCGGCAACACATTCGGCCTAGAACCTTCCGATGGGCCTTTAATGCTAGTCCAGTTGACAACTACGTGGGAGAATTCACAGCTGGACGCACTTATCGAGGACAGCTCGCGCCAACTGGTTATCAACATCGAGAGTATGGCAGAGAAACGCGGTCTGGGCAATGGATTCATCTACATGAACTACGCGGGGAGTACGCAGCAGGTGCAGAAACGATACGGTAAGAAGAACCAGCGCAAGCTAAGGCAGATTGCTAGGAAATGGGATCCGCAAGGGAAGCTGGCGCGTCTATGGAGAGGTTATTTTAAAGTCTAGGAGTAGACCTTACAGATTTTAAAACCAAAATGAAATAAGAGCTTTACTATCCCTTACTACTTAAAGTATAATATAAAAGATTATTACTTTGAAGGCAACCTATATGGCACGATCTGGTTCATATGAGAGTTACGGTAAGTCTGAAATACATCGCTGTTCTCTTTCAAATCCCCTGACTCTAAAATGGTGAGCTATGAAGTTAAAAACTCGTTCTGAAGTATGTCCTCTAGCATCTCCCTCAGACAGTTATGCAGTGAAGTAAATAGTGTAGCCGTAAATAAGACGATATCATATTCAATATCGTATTGCCTACACGGTATTTTTATACCGTGCAGTGCAAGCAACACCGGAAACCGTGTAGTACAGTGCATGGTCGTTCAAGTATCGTATAAATATGATAACAAATATAGTGCAAGTACTATGTAATTCGATCAATACGAGGTCTCTCCCCATATATGAAGCATTATGAAGATCCCAATTTACAGGACTTTTTACTAATGAAGTGTAAGCTAGTTGGGACGTTGATCTGCACTCGGCTGATGCCGATCAGGCTTGTCAATAAATAAATCCAAATCAAATTGACCCTAGTTGGATTTGATTTGGATACGGATGACTCGATTTGAATTTGATTTGAATTCATTTGGGCATATTTGGATTTATTTGGATTTATTTGGATTTATTTGGATTTATTTGGATTTATTTGGATTTATTTGGATATTTCAATGGCCCCACTCTTCTCCCACGATGAAATGCACCGCGCTGCTCCGATAATATCTGCTTGCAGCTGTTTTCTCGGAGGCGTGACCATCTATCCTGCAAGACTGAATATCCGTTCTGGCTTAGAAGACATCGCGGGAACTGAAAACAGGTCAATTGCCATTTGTGGCAAGCGTGGATACTGTCGTTGTCGGAGAAGCCAGTATTGAATCGGATTATCCACCAGGCAATCGCCGGGGTCGGAAGTGGATAACCACTCGGCGAACTTATCCCGTGTAGGTGGTGCTGAGGGCGCATGCTGAGTGCTGAGCTTCCTGACTGACGCCATAAAATCATCCAGGTCTGTTGTTTTTCTTGCAGTAGTCGGTTGTTCTGGTATCGTATCCTGCTCGATGGGCAGTTTTCGATACTCTTCCCACAGCTCGCGTACAGCAATCTTTCCTCTCTCTAACCAATCGGGATGATTGGCCCACTGAGACTTGACGCTAGGCTAACGAAAAGCAGGATGGAGGACAAGGGACGCCAGATAAACCGGGCTATCTTCAGTAAGAGTGTAATACTTATCTAGTTTCATCCAGCCGAGGTTGCATCCAATCCATAGGTAGGGCTCTTCATCATGCTCATGCTGCAGCTTTAAGTCCTCCAAATGCTGCAGAAGCCATTCCATGGTTAATAGGACTTCCCAGATCGCCCCATATTTCCCTATAGTCCGTGAGTAAGTGTCGGTATCAATACTAGAATCGGCTTACCATACCTTCTTCAGGTCTTCCCTCTAAACGCTTCGTGGCTATCTTTAGCGGCTTCAGTATGGCCAGATACTCTGCAATCACTGCCCAGTCCTCACTTGACATCTTATCGTCAACAATTGCAGGCTTCTTCCGGCTCCTCTTCGGCATTGGCCTTGTCCCGCCTCCAGTCCTCATGGCAACGTACTGGTCCCACTCTATGACTTCCGCCTAAACCAGGGAATCAAGAGGATTCCAAAGCTGATAGCCTCAATCCATCATCGCCTCAGACGAGTTCCAGCGGGTTGCATTATCCGTGATCACATCATAGGTTAACCGGTCTTCTAGACCTAATGCTATATTCTCGATACTCTGGAACTTATGGAGTTTATCAATGCACTAACCAGATCTCTACACCCAGTAAACAATGTTATGCAGCTTGCCAATTAGTCCTTTCACCCTCCACAGCCTCATCTCATCTTAGAGTTCCTTGTCGGCTTGGCAGTCCTCTTTAAAGGCGTCGGCATCTATCCCAAAGAGGATAGATCGGGCAACAAGATTAATAATATGCCCGCAGCACCGAAGCCGGTGGTGCTGCTTATTAAAGCCAAGCTCAGTAGCGAGCTCTTCAAGGCACATATCATTGCTCTCTGCATTATCTATAACAAAGTACCCCACGCGACCTTCGAAGCCATATTCATAGATAATTTCACTAACTCAGCCAGCAAGGTTTTCGCCACAGTGGCGGCCCTCGATTTGTGGCAGGCCGAGCAGAAATGTGCGAAATTTCCCTTCATCGTCAAGAAAGTGTACGGTTAGGCCAAGGAGAGAGGTAAACTTGCGGGACGTCCACACGTCGAAGGAGACATTAATTCGGCTAAGTAAGCGACCGAGAAGCTCAGTTACGACGCCTTTGTGACAATTGAAGGTCCGTACAATCCACTCGCGCATTGTGTTGTGGGTCGGGAGACTTCCCGACTCAATAATGGCGCTGTTTGCGTATTCCATAAGCTCTCGGAAATAAGGACTCTCCAGTGTGTTAAAAGGGACGTTATCACAGGCCACCTAGCGGATAAGCAACCGCTGGAAGCGCAGAGGGTCGAAGGAGGTTATAAAAGCGTTCATCACGGCTTGATCCTTCCCTTGGCGAGCGTCCAGGCCAACCATGTCAAAGAGAGTACGCTGTTTCTTCCTTCGAGGTGATATTTTCCCACCTCTGTTGATACGGTAGACATCTTCCATGTGACCATTGGCTTAGCTTGTAGACGCAGCATCATACATGTGGGTGATGGCAGCCTTTGTCTGGTGACACTTTTTGCAGAGCCAGAAACGGTGACCGGAACTGTCTTTCTCGATATCATATCCATGCTCCCATACCCATCCTGTTCGCTGCCTTCTTTGTTTACTGGCTAAATACCCTGGGAGGCGATTCCAATCGATGCCTTCGTACCCTGAGTGAGCTGTCGAAGAAATGTCCACATTCGCTTCTGTATTGTCATCGGATCGATTAAAGCCAGTCGCTGTATCGAGGTCGCTGTTGGCTGTAGAGGTTGTTGAAAACAGCGCAGCTGAGATATCGGGATTCGTAGACAGAGCCATTGGGAGCGAGGGTGTGGGGGCAGGTGGCTTCGTCAGGCAACTCGAAACGCGACAGACGCAATAACTTTTAAGGTACGCGTTTGTCGGGAGTGGGTCAACCTGGGGTTACAGTACCAGCAATGATTGGCCAGTGCTTCTATCCAAATGAATCCAGATATCCAAATAAATTCGGCTCCTGCAATTTGATTTGATTTGAGTTCATTTCGACTCGATTTGATTTGATTTGATTTGGATTTATTTGGATTTATTTGATTTCATTTATTTGTTGACAAGCCTGAACATAATCTCGCCCAGAGGCTGACTGACTTACCTGCTATCTACATGGAAAGCAGCCGAAGGGAAACGATCCAATCTTTCTTGCTTGTGGGCCTGTTGAGCGTGCGTCTGGAGCATTTCATGCCATCTCTCTCTTTCCACCAATCCAAGTAGTTCTTGACTTCTTGGTGTTGGAGCCGTGTCGGCCAAGCATCTTGTACGGCCGTATCCGAGTCCGTTTCCTGCCTTTGTCCAATACTACCAGTAAGTACACTCAGAGCACCTGCGCACGATTTTCTTTCCGGTTTGGTGAACTCATGATCGTCATCGTCTCGTTGATGTTTGAGGAGGGGTTGCACCTGTGCTGGAATGGGTGGTGCTAGGCCAAGCAGCTCTCGAGCCATAGCACAGAACTGTTATAGTTGCGCCCGAGTCCAATATTCCAGATCCAAAGGGACAATTTATTAAGGGTCTGCCCCTTCATCCAGGATAGGGTATTCCGACTGAAGTTGCAGCCTACAACCAATCCCCTCTTTGTATGGCCTCGAAAAGCTCTGCGGACTTGTTTGCAACCCAGAACCCAGGGGCAGTTGGCGATTTGGTCGTCGTACCAGCAATTAACTTGCCAAGCCATTCCCCATTGTGACTAACATCACTGCTTCTTGCTCGATACGGGCTTGTGTGCAGCCATATCCATCGCGTTCAGGCCGTGTCGCGTATTTAAGTTACCGTTTCTCGATCGATCATGGAGAGCTAAGAGGGATTAAAACCCGAAACGAAGAGAGGGGATGTCGTAAGGTGTCGGTTCTCTTGTCGGAAGAGGTTCGTGCCAGCAAGCGTCGCGTCGGGGAGGGAGGCTGTGACTGTCGTGGAGTTAGAAGCCGTATCACCAGACGTGATATTTTCTTCCAGACATCTAAGCAGGTTCAGCTGGTGGGCGCAATCGGATGAGTCGACATTGGAGAAGATAGATTGTGCATTGGATAACGCGAGATGGACGCGCCGAAGAAAGTGCTGTCTTGTGTCGGGCGTAGAGGTATGGGCCAGGGAGCCATCAATAGTTCGTCGATCGCAAGGTAGTTAAGAACCGTTTGGTAGAATCATTTGTGCTGCGCTGCGTTGGGATGGACGAAGAGATTGAGGCCGTGAGTGTTAGCGTCGAGCGCGTTGGCCGCGAATTACCGGCAATCACGGTTAGGAAAAGAGATGCAAAGGTCGGGTAAGAATGTGTTCGCCATTGTTGCTACTACTGGTGATCAAGACAATGCCGAATGATGGAATTGGCATTGTGCAGCCCGACATTGTAGTGAAGGACGAAGGCAGAAGACAAGGAGCTTACCGTGTGTTATGGATGAAGCATGCTTGCTCCCATATTGAACCTGGACCTTCATGCAACGCTGGCGGAAAGTACACTTGTGTTAGCGCCTGGAACGCCCACTTCCGTCAGAAGTGCCAGGGATATCCTTCCTAAGATATTCACTCTAGGTTGTGCAAGAGGTATGGTGTCTATAGGATCGGCGGTTATCCTGGGTTTTAAACGAAATGGCAGTCTGGGGACGTATTTTTAAAGAGCCAATAAGAACAAGTATCGCTCGGAATCCGACAATAGACTGGCATTTTCGTATCCGTACATTACACTGTCCTTCTAGCAACTGATTTGTGTGATATGTCTATCTCCCGCTGATAGTGTAGGAAGGGCTACGTTCCATTATCTAATTTCAAGCTTGATAACAAACTGCATGATAATAGGAGATCTAGATAAGTATTAGACCTGGAGGCCAAAGGGTTATATTATCTATCATTTTCGCGATCGGCATCGGAGCCAGAGCTGTCATTCAGTCTCCCAAACATTTTCAGAATCCCTAACATCCTCAGACTCCATGACCTCCCCAGACACCTGAGCTGCACCTTTCTCCTGCAGTCTTTCACATACCCACGAACTAGCGGCATGAATAGCCCCGTCTGGGTCCTCCTGGTAAGTGAGAAGAAATCCCTGAATGGAGGCAGGACTGAGAGCAAAGTCGGGAATCTGTTTCCTGAACTCCAATGCCTTCGCCAATATCGAATTGTCTATGGCCCTCTTCTCTATCTCGGGACCGTGAAATGTCAAATCTGGCGCATCATACATTTGAATAAACAGGTTCTCAGCACCTTCAGATGTCGCAAGCTTAAAGTCAATGGTATGATCGATCCTTCCTGGGCGAAGAAGAGCCGGGTCGATATTCTCGGTGTAATTGGAGGTCATGACCAATACTCGGCCCTCCTGAGCCCCAACCCCGTCGATGACGTTCAGCAGACCTGAAAGTGAGAGGCGCTCTAGGTTCCGCTTCTTTCGTTTTCCAAGACCCATGCTTGCTGTCTCTGCGCTGCGCTTTTGAGCTAATTCGGTAGCATCGATATCTTCAAGGAGTACAAGACAGGTCTCGGGCAACTTCTGAAAAAGAGACGCAAGGCTGTCTTCGTTGAGGCGCGGAGAGTTTAGATTCACCATATAGATATCTAAACCTAGTAGACCAGCCGCAGCTAGAGTTAGACTGGTCTTACCAGTGCCTGGAGGGCCTGCAAAGAGATAACCGCGACGATAAGGAATACCTCGGTTTGCGTACCAATGTTTGGTCTGGGGTTCAAGATATCGGCGAAGGTCCTTGATCAAAGCATGTTTAAGATGTTCTTCGAGGATGATAGTAGACATGGGCCTAGTTGCCTTGGCCATACACCGAGTCCATATCATGTCATCCTCGGCATCAAACTTGGTTGCTCGGAAAATACTGGTTTTTCCTTTTTGCTTTTCGAGAAAGTCGACACGAGCATTATAGACGAGTCGCTTGAGCACGGTGGCGTCTCGTCCAAGACATGAAATAGCAAGCTTTTCGGGCTGTCTCGGAACAGATGTATAGTTTCCGCCCTCAAGATACCTTGAAAAGGACAAGATACGGTTCTCATAACGGAAAAAGTGTGTTCCAAAGGCTGGCGTCCAGTACACAGGTTTGGCATTGTAGAGTGAGGTCATGGATCGCGACTCACTGATTTGCCTTGCTATAGGGTCGTTGTCGTCGTTGTCATCGTTGACATCCTCTTTAGGCTCCCCCTCATACGACCATTGAAAGGATTCATTGGTGAGGCTAGAAGATGCGTGCAGGCGGTAATTGTTCTGGGAAAGGTTGTGTTGGGAAGCCCAGTACATGAGGTAGTTGTATGTCTCGTCATGGGCGGAGACTTCGACTATTGAGATAAAGCGTGGTGTAATAACCTCAGACCAAGACTCAAATATGAATTTGACCATGAAAGCAAAGACAGCAAAGTAAGGGAGATATGTTAGGCCAGGGAATATTGTCTCTAGCAGTCCCACAAAGAGACCTTGACCCAAAACGTTATCTTCCATAGCGAGCGCAGTTGAATAAGATTTTGTAGGATAGAGAAAAAGACCAGAAGAGGAGGCAAGCGATCATTTGTAGCTCTTTTATAAGAGTTTGCCCGCATATTTCTGCCTGGCTTGGTGGATAATTTTATGTTGACTTGTATCAGATAACCCCAACTAGGAAAGTAATAGCAGTAACACATCGGTCTAGATGCTCAATACGCGGTGGCCAATAACATCCCGCGCCTTTAAATCCACTTAGTTTAGTCCCTAGGAAAAAATAAGGTAGCCAAGGCGCCTAGTCCAGACAGACCTATCCTGTCCAATGTATAGAGACTATTGACATCCTTAGAAAATTCTGTTGCAGAGAAAATTGTCTACAATTTGTTGAGTCATACCGGTTAGATGCTCAATACGTGGTGGCCAATAACACCCCGCGCCTTCAAATCCGCTTAGTTTAGGCCTAGTCCAGATAGACCTGTCCTGTCCAATGTATAGAGACTATTGACATCCCTAGGAAACTCCGTCGCAGAAAAAATTGCCTCAGAAAAGCTTTTACTGTTATTAGTTAATTTTTCGAGGACTGTATAAGGTCTTACTGTATACGCCAGTACTAACATTCACATACAACAAGGAAAAACTGCTTCATCGATGAGTGGACTGTTGTCCCTGGGAACAAGGTAATTGACATGATACTGTTTTACCAATTGATATCTTGTTTCTGGGATGACTTGATATTGTTTATTGTTTGATGACCTACACATCGTTCCCAGGAACGAATTGATACTGTTATCTGCTTCATAAGGCCTTGCATTGTTCCTGGAACCAATACAATGCTGTTTACACGTTTGATATGCCTTCTATTGTTCCCAGGAACAAGTGATACTGTTTTCTCAATTGGTGTCTCGTTCCTGGGAACCAATGGATGCTGTTTACATGTTTGGTCACCCCCTCCATCTCGAGTCATCTTCAGGCCTCCTTTCATTCACTATACCTAAATTCCCATCATCCAAGCCCACCGTCAAAATGGATCCTGTCGGAGTAAGCCTTGGCGTTGTGGCAATCGTGGCCGCGTTCAAGGGTGTCATCGACACTGCTTTATTGATCGAAGACTTCATCGATAGCAGTGAGTACGACTGCAAGCATTGGGCTCTCCGCTACCATATACAGAAGACACGACTTCAGGTTTGGGGCGACCAGCACAAGACTGACGACGAAAACCTATGTACCTTGGGTTCTAAGACCAACCGCGTTAACATAATAATCAAGGAAATCCTTCTCGAGATAGGTACATTGAACAGGACAATTGAAGGCCTCGTAAAGAAGCACAATATTGACCGGAAGTCCAGTGGCGGCACAAAGCATAAGTTCCGATGGGAGATAAAGGCAAAATCCGAGTTCCAAAACAATGTTAACAACCTCAAAGAACTGGTCGATGATCTTTTTGGTTTCACTTTGGACTCGCCTCAGATACGTCTGATGAACAAGAACTTTTTGCCACAGATACTAGCGGCAGTCGACAGCGTCAGCATGCTACAGTCATTATCCGAACGGCCCCCTGAAGACAACCACTTGCTAGCCATATCTGCCAGGGCTAAGTTACTCCAAGATCAAGTTGCATCGCATGTTCACGGTCCAGGGCTGCCAGCTCTTGATACTCCAAGGCCCAGCTTTAAGCTCTTACAGGGCTCATCATCTAAAGGAATTATCACAGATCCTAATGGGCTTGTACGCCATGCCTGGATTGAGTGGAACTCCTTCAAGACTGGGACCCAGGCTAAACAGTATATGCAAAAGATAGAGGCTCTTGGCTATCTGCTCAGTAGAGTGAGCGAGCCAGGACTACGCTTACCACCATTCTATGGAATTTATGAAGACCTGGAGTACGAGATCAAGACGGGTCTCCGGCGTGTCGGCTACGTTTTTGGGGCTCCCGATCACCTACTAGATATTCACCAGCATCGCCACGAGTTCAGTCGAGACTTGGATAGATGCCCTCCCAAGCTATTGAGCTCGATGCTGAGTGAGCGAAAGTCCACACCCCCATTGCTTGACCATCGCTTCCGCCTAGCATACACCCTGGCCTCAGCGTTTGGCCTGTGTCATGCTGCGGGCTGGTTACATAAAGGTTTACATAGTGGCAGTATTTTATTTCTCCAGGAATCAGATGGAACAACTACTATCACCGAACCTTTTATCACGGGCTTCCAGTATTCACGTCCTCTCAACAACAAGCGTCCCTCTCCCAGGGCCCTTTAGAAAACCACGAACTGCAGCACTATTACCATCCCGATGCTGAGAAAGGGTTTTCTCGGAAGCTAGATCTTTATAGTCTTGGAGTCGTTCTTTGCGAAATCGGGAGATGGGGCCTCGTTGCCGATATGAGGGAGGAGAAGAAAAAGTCCCTTAAGAACTGGGAAGCGTGGAGAGACTATATTATGCGATATTGGCTAGCAGATCTAGGCTGGCGAATGGGGAAGAAATACCAGGATGTTGTAAGGGTACTTCTTGAATGTCAGCTACCTCGGGAGGAACTAGGTAATGAATTCTTTATGCAAGAGTTTTACAGAAAGGTTATACAACCACTTAGCCAATATATTATCTAATTATTGCTTCGGAGGTCTATATGCATGTTTCTTTATAATTATTCTGATTTTAAGCTACTTATAAAAATAACTTTTATTTTACTTGAATTAAAGATTTTTAATATAGCTGAAACCCTAAAAGAGGCAAAAGTAGTAATAATAATAAAGTATAACGTAATTACACGATAAGCGAGTGGATCAGCATACTGTACAGCTAATAATAGCTTACCCTA
>JABCJY010000905.1:0-16180 GCA_013184415.1 Fusarium concolor
CCTAAAGAGGCTGAAGTTATAGAGGAGTTAGAGGAGTTACGGAGATATTTCCTCTAGCTTCTGAATGCCACTCTTCCTCTTGAGACGCCTAATCAGTATATTTCTTGCCTTATTTGCTTGATCGTCCGGTCTTCGGCACACGTTCCCGTCTATGTGTTTAACAGCCTGGTATTCCATACAGCGAGGGAGCCTGTCTCGGCTCCGAGGATGGAGCCATCTCATTTGCCTTTGTCAGTAGATCACGTGCACTCCTACGCAAACATGAGTCGAAGTACTGGACGATTAGCATCCTACAGTTGAACCTCCAGTCGAAGAAGCATTTGGTGGATTCTTCAACAGTTCAATTTCTGACTCAACGTTAAATAGTAATAGTCCAATATTTCTCATAAAGGAGTTGACAATCAGTCTTCAAACAAACACCTTTTTTCATACCCACCGTCTCTTCACTGAGCCTAATTGATAATATATCTGCAAACAATACGCATCCTTGTCCTTACGAACTGTTAATCAAGAACAAACGATCTTTCTAGATCACCCCAGAGATAATCTCCAGCCAGTGATACACAAGATTGGAGAATACGGGGGGTATGCATATGCCTGACAAGCCCAAACGGGGCCCCAATGAGATCACCAGCGCCAACGAGAGAGAATCAAAACGCCAATTTCCATGTTAAAGAGCAAGCGAGCTACTGCGCCTGGGGTCTGGGGCTGCATAGGTGCCCACGTTGTCCATACACTCTTTTCGATTCCATTGGTAACCCGCCGTGACCCCTGTTGCATTCAGCCTGTGTGCACCGCCACCTGTAATGATAAGCTAAGCCACAAGGGCGATTGTCGTCACTCACTGCGCGGAGTAACTTAGAGCTCCATGGTCTCGTTTTCTCTGCCTGGCCCTAGCTCTGAATCCCAGCCTCTTGACATAGCTGTCACAGTGTGTCTGCCACGACATCGACTTCTGAGAAAATTACTTCTGTGCTTGCTTCTGACAGCTGCCAAGTCTTTTTTTGGTGTGAGCTCGTTCTTGTACGAAGTTGACCGCGATATTTGGCTCGCCCTATTGCAACCTCTACCTTTAGCTTCCACCCTAGCCACTCTTCATCATGAGAATACGACTTCCAGTTGCAGGTACGTCATTGCGTCTTTGTCCGTTTCAATTCAGTGTTATCGGTGGGCTGTCGTTCCACTCTATGATCGACAACCGATACTAATACCGAATCCCCCTCCCATGAATGATACTGACAGTTCACCAGGGGCCTTCCTGCTTTTGCTCCTCATCGCTGCCTACGCTGGTCTGACTTCATTACAACTTGGCCAATATGTCAACGACAAGGTGTTACACTTCGTCACCTTCTTCACCCTTACCGTCGTATTTTACTGGGTTGTCGATACCAGTCGTAGGCGGGTTATGAATATGACTTTGGTTGTATGCACCATCGTTCTTGGTGTCGGTTCTAAATTCGTCGAAAGCTTCCTTGACAACGGGCGGGAATTCGATCTGTACGACATCGTTGCGAACGTGATAGGGAGCTTGCTTGGTGTTGCTCTGTGCTCCTGGTACCACAAGCGCATGCTCGAGCGCAAGCGACGTAGACGATACAGTGCTGTCCCTGGCGAGGAGCAGGGCGACGTCGAGCTCGGTGAAGGCCACGAGACCGGCGTTATGGGTGGAAACGCCCGCTCTCGAACGCTAGAAGAGGAGGTTGACAATTGGGACGAGAACCAAATCGATGATGAATGGGATGAGGAAGACACACATGAGGCTTCAACTAACGCACCTGCGCTAGATAACAGCGCCGATATTGGCGATCTGGGAGACACCAAGAAACGAATGGACTAGGGTCACCCGTAGAGTTCAACCCTGGCCATGTAGGTATGCGAGACGAAGACTTACGACTGGATGGTTCTGTACGATTTATGCTCAACTTGATTGCAATGTACCTGCTGCCTTGAAGACAACTGCTTGGAAAAATAGCGAGTGTTCATGCTTGAAATGGTATTGATCTCGAACCTCAAACCCTTTTCCTTTCTTAGTACTTCAGTTACCCTAATTCTGATATGGTAGCCCCGTCCACCTGCCCACCCTCAAAGAAGAGCCCCAGCTATAAGAGGAGCCAGCAGGATCCTGTCCACATTATCAACCACAAGGAGGTACTCCGTACATTCAATCCAGACTGCAGTGCTAACAGTCCCGTGCCCTTCACAAAATTTCTCGTTAATATTTGTAACACAATCCATCCTCCCACTTATTTTCCTCTTAATATTACTTCATCGCCCTCGCCCTCTCCTCGCCCTCCTCTCCTCTCGTCTTCTCATCCTCTCCGTTATTACTTCCTCATAGTCCTCCCCTTTCAGTCCCATATTCAAGAGGTTGTGCCATATCGCGACCTGGCGCCTGGTGCGATGGTCTTTCAGAGGGTTCAGGCGTAGATATGGCCACCAGCTCCGCCAATGAAGGAGGAGTTGATATCATTTCATCACCCTCAGGGGGATATTCAGAAGCTGTTCTCGACCTCCTGGGACGAGAATCACTCACCGCTCCGAACGGATGAGGTGGGCGCGGAGGATCTGGCCGTGCTGGAGGTTCAGGGCCTAACGATTTTATCCATCCGGCCACAGCATAAAACTCAACACGTTCATTGTGATCTAAACTCCCGGGGCATCGAAGCGGTATCTCACCGTTGCTGAGGAGAGAGGCTACGAAATGTGCCATAGGGCGTTGGTGACGATCGAACAAGTTAATGATTCTCACCCATTCTCGTGGAAGTCTTCTGTAGCTGTCTGGCCAGAGATCATGGCCCACTTGTAAAGAAGAATTGCTCCCCTCATGAGGCATGAGTGGCTTTTGTAATAGAATCTGGCCCAGTTCAACGGGAGGCCAGCGAGGGAGAGATTTTGCTTTTCGAATAATAAGCCAAGGCAATCTGAAGTAAGAAAGAAATGTGCGAAGGATAAGGGGGCCAGACCTGATGAGATATTGCGTACCTATTTTTATAAGAAATAGGGCAGTTTGTTTTCAGAAAGTCAGCTCAAGACGGTGCCCACCTCGGACAAACAAGTTTTCTGTCACATCTCGCGTGCATTTAATACACAACTGAGCATAGACTTTGTGGTGTATAACTTGACTTTGAGCTGTTGAGCTTTTCCCACCCTTTGTGAGGCAATACGCACGCCCATTTAAGTTGAAAGACAGCTTATCGGTAGCCAGTGGGCATAAAAAGCATTTAGTCAAACCCTGAAGCTCAAAAAAATAAATAAAAAAATCATCGTTTGTTTCTCATGCTAATATCGGCACTCGAAGAGTCTTACTGGGACGTGCGGTTGTCACAGCCCCTTACTGACTTGCAGCAAACTGACCATTGGTTTGTAGATCTGGACTCAAATGAAAAGCTTAAGTCAAAGGATTTTGAGAAGCTTGGCTCATGAAATTGGATCACCGTCTGACCAAGAACCACAGGCTCGCCGCGAATGTTGATACTGAAAGTCTTGGTCTTGATCATAAATATAAGACGAATCAGCATTTAGAATGGATGAATAAGATACATATATTTGGCCAACGCATAAGTCGGAATAGGGTTATGGCTTTGTTTTATGTTAATGGCTATGCAC
The DNA here is from genome assembly GCA_013184415.1 of Fusarium concolor. Taxonomy (NCBI): domain Eukaryota; kingdom Fungi; phylum Ascomycota; class Sordariomycetes; order Hypocreales; family Nectriaceae; genus Fusarium; species Fusarium concolor. The sequence goes on from JABCJY010000905.1 coordinate 3,607, forward strand.
CATGCTCTTAAATGTACGCAGAAAGCATGAGAGAGAAGACGTTGAGCACATAAGGCTATTGACTGTAAACTTTTCTGTTAAAAAAAAAGATCATTTATGAGGAAGTCTAATCACTTCAATGTGTCGGGGGAGGATATTCTGTTGTTTGTTCATTAATATAGCCATTGGTTAGCATTCGGTGCTATACGATATTGTGTTCATTTGTAAGGCAGGGTCTTACACAGCAAGTTCAAGTCAAGGTGAGTGCCCCACCTTCACCGCACACCGAAGACAGGTGAGGCCCACTGACGAAATGTCCCCGTCGCAAAACCCGCCCACGCCTGACCCCAACTTCATACAGTTACCTCATCTCGTCTTGTTCCAGATAGAGTAACACTGACAAGATGGCGTCAAAAGGAAAAGAGGCAGTGCCAAGGTAAGAGATCAAAGACGTTGCTTCTCCCCCATGGTAAAAACAGGAAAGAAGCTCATACCTAATAGTAAAGATGCCACGCCCACCAACCCGCGGGGCATCCCCTATGCCCCGTTTGTCGATAAGGTCGAGGATTATGTTTCCACGCGAGACGATGTCGAGCCCACTCTACGAAGCTTTCAGGAAATGATATCGTGAGTTCAACTTTGGTCGAGAAGCTTTAGGACGGCGCACGCCCTCAAATGCATGCTCTCTTCAGCTTGAGAAACAGGGACTGGCGCTGACCTTGGGTGGGTAGTAAATACCAATTCATGGAGATGAACCTACAGAAGCGAATGGGCGGCCTCAAGGAGAAGATTCCCGATATCCAGAAGACCCTCGACTCGGTTAAGTTCCTGAAGCTAAGAAAGGTGTGCACGTGCAGCGCATTTGCTGGCAAAGCAGTACTGATGCCTGGTGTAGGATGACGACGAGGCAATAGACACGACATTCGAGTTGAACGACACTTTGTATTCGAAGGCGAAGATTCCTGCGACAGAAGAGGTCTACATTTGGCTAGGAGTAACACGACTGTCCCGCTAAGCTTAGAAAGGAGCTGACATTCTGCAGGCCAATGTAATGCTCTCATACCCCATAGATGAAGCAGAGACCCTACTGAGTTCTAAGCTTTCTACAGCAAAGACAAGCTTGTCAAATTGCGAAGAAGACTTGGACTTTCTTCGAGAACAAATCACTGTAAGTTTACACAACCTAAGCTGCGATTGGCTCTCACTAACCATGACATAGACTATGGAGGTCGCTATAGCAAGAGTTTACAACTGGGAGGTGGTGCAGAAGCGAAAGGATAAAGCCGAGGAGGAGGAAGAGAAGAAGAAGGGCAAGTCACAAGGTGACTAATCCAAAAGTCCTGTTGGTATCTGATGTGTCTATGAAATGTTGAAATGCCCAAAAGTAGAAGCATAAATGAGGAAAAACAAGACATGTTTTGCTGGAGCAGATTAAGTTTGAGGACTGGTGACGTGCCAGGCATTCTGAAAGAACCCCATGAGAATATTTGGACGAGCAGCCTAGATTTGAAAAAAAGTAGCGAGGTATCAAGAAATCCTTACAGTGCAGTCATCTAGTAGGTACCCTACTAATAAATAAGGTGCTACCTACCTACCTTAGATATCTTTGGTGGAGGAGTATAGCGACCACGGCCGCTCCGGATTGGCTGCTAATTAAAGCTACCTGATAATCCGATAATCTCGATTGGCGCATGCAAATTGTTTTGCATGGATGGAATCGACATTTGACTTATTCCTACGTCACCGCAAATAATCCTTTTACTGTCTCTTGGCCATACCAACGTATTTTCCCTTCTAAGCTGTGTCGCTGGCTTTGAAGAAATGGGCGAGAAATGCTGAGAAGCGCAACCTGGGAGCTGAGGCGCAGGTGGCAATTGTCGCAAGATGTGACAACCCAAGCCAAGGTATGTCCTGGGAGCTGCATTTGAAGACTTGAAGCTCACAATGGAATTGATTAGTCTGCTTATTGCCTCAACTCACCCCAGCGCCGATATGCATCCTCCTTCGATGCCGTCGAGGCTACCATTCTCCAGGGCCGTCGGGCGTCTGACTACGAAAAGCGCGAGCATACCAGATCCAGGCACTTGAATAACCCTCAAAAGATTTCTCAAACACTAGAGTTCAAAACGGTTGACCTTCGCGGACGAATTGAACGGAGATTGAGGATGGGAAAAGGATGGCTGGAACAAAGTCCCGCGGTTTTACTTCGCAAGTATCTTGCGTTGGAACAGCCGTCTCGAGAGACGCTTTTAGAGATTGCCGCTATTCGAAGTATGCGACTTCAGGTTGTCTTGATCCAAATGCACCTTAGGCGACAGGCGGAAGCCGACCCAGATAATAACCAGGACATTGCCCAAGTCCTACCCGACGATTTGCAATGGGATGCTTTGATGAAGACTCTAGCACACAACGGGAATATGGAGGAGCGTTTGGAGCAATACATGGACATTCTTTTCGCCAAAACCGATGAAGAGCGATGCCAGTTATTTCTGGCAGATATGTCCCCGAAACCTGTCTTCATGCTCAACCATCTGCTGAGATTTGGGTCGAACATTAACGAAATCTCAACCTTGGACCGTTTGTTTAAATACGTCCAGGAACGGTTACAAGCTACGACCGGCAAAGCTCGCAAGATATCATGGGATGAAGGGCGTGCAGGCAATGCAATGGAAAGATTCACGACAGAAGATTTCCTGATTGTCATGGAACGGCTTGCCTTCCACTGCCGCCGCATAGAACCAAGGCGCCTGATTGTCCTTGCTGATATGATGGCGGAATTCATTTTCCGATACGAAATTGGCTCTGCTGAACAGACATACTGGATGAGGTGCAAATACTTCAATGTTGGATTAAGCGCTATTGCTCGAAATAGCGGATCTGGGCCGCAGCACTGGTCAATACCAATTGCGTACGTCTGGGAGGCTCAGCGTACCCTTTTGAGAATGTCGGGGAGTCTTCCCGAAGCCCTGCTCGTAGACAGGGATGGGTTTCGAGCTATCAGAACAGTGCTATCCGGGATGCCCAAGAACAGAGACGAGATCCACAACGCAACACGGTACTCAAAGTCATGGCCGCCTTATCTGCAACCAGCAGACGGCATTGATGAGGCTATGGAAGTGGAAGAGAGCTGGTCTCGCGTTGTTCGCGCCGGGATGATGATGCAGGAAGCAGGATTCCCCAAACACGAGGTCGACACTGCTTTGGATATTCTGCTAGGCTTGACTCCCAACGGTAGCCCTACGATTCAGCAGCTGGCTAAGATCGATCCGGGACAGGATCTTCCAATGTGGTCAGCATCAATCAGGGCGACACGCAACGCCCATGAAGCATGGAAACAATTCAGACAGCCCCCGAAAGCTGGTATGGTACCTGGACAAGCCGAGTATGCAGCCATGTTTCAAAGGTCATTTGCTCGTGACCACAATCCTGTTCAAAACAGCTTGCCAGGAGATAATTCTCTGAATTATCCTACTAACGAAGATGGGAATTTGACAGAACTGGAAAAGTTGCGACAACAACCTCCAACACCTCAGGAATTGTATGAGATGATGAGACGCGAAGGAATGTTGCCAGGCGAACACACTCTTCACATTCTAGTGGCAAATGCCCGAAGCCTCGAGGAAGCTCATCGGTATCTGCGAGATGGCAGTGTCGAACGGCATAACTATGTTAACCTGCTGGTACCTGAACCCACAGCCGCTATGTTGAAGGCGGTCCCGTTACCCTTGCTCTCGGCGTACGTTGATGTGCTTTCTAAGACTGTCCATCCTCGAGGCAAGAATCTGATACGCGCTATTCGGCTTGCAGAGCTTCGTTTGGGGCGCAGGCACCAAAACTGGGTACCCCATGTCTGGGCGCCTATCATGAAGAATATAGGACAGCACCATTATGGTCTGAAGCTCACCCTTGAGGCACAGCTCCGGTTGATAATACATCTTGTGGATCGTATTGATGCTGCGCAAGGCATGACCGTGTTTCTCTTCAATAGATTCGCAAAGACCCTACGGAAGATTCTGCGGCGTGAGCTAGAGGCGCTGGCAACGGCCGTGGAAGCCAACAGTACCAATCTGAACTCGCTTGCCGCTCTTTACTACAGATGTGCTGAAGAGGACAGTGCCGCATCTGAGAAGATCGATGAGACACGGAATAATTCAGCCTTGTCCTTGTTTCGAGTTCTTATCTCAAGGATGAAGGGCTTCCATCATGCATTAGTCAAACAAGAACAAGAGAGGCAGCTACCAGAAGCAGAAGAAACTACGGATTTGTCATTTATCGACATTATGCGAGCACGGCGAGATACAGTGTTGGCGCCCTTCGCCCACGACCTGATGCTGACGCTGGCGTTTGCAGGAGAGTTCAAGGAGATGGCCGAGTTGATGAGATGGCTTATGCGGGAATGGAGACCGCTCCTGTTACGAGACGAGATGATGAATATGGAGGAACTACCACACGATCTGGACATGCTCGAAACCCTGTGTGCGTACCGTGCGTTTGCGGAACCTATGATAACAGACGAGGAACGAGAACAAGTCCGAAACGACCGGTATAAAATTGGGATATGGGAATGGCCAGGTGACAAGGTAGTGCAGGGGTATATTCAGGGGAACAGCGTTCATGGCCATCATGAACTGAGTCAAGTTCTTAAATGGGCTCGCGCTCGGCAGTTCGCTCGGAAGAACGATATGCTTGCGGATGTCGACGATTTGGACCTGGACGTGCCAGAGACCAAGCAAGAGGCTCTAGAGCAACATCTTGACAACCAGGAGCAGCCTAGGAGGACAGCCTTGCGAGGAGGCGAACAAGGATCCTTATTGGGAACCTAGCATTTTGGAGATAAAAAGAGCATTGGCGGCGGCATCTAGACGCGGTGGCGTTTATTGTATACACGTAGAATATTGTACAACATAAAATGCGGCGTCTGATAGCTGAAACGATGGTAGAATAAGAAGCAATGAAAAGGCAACGAAAAGGGATCTAGCTCTTTAGTAAATCGAAAACCAAGAAGCTCAGCCACGGCCTATACACTTGGTCAATTACCTAGTACCTACCTACGCTACTAACGGGCGGCTATCATCAAATAAGGTAGGGATCCAAGACGACGGGTCTGGAGGTCGTCTATTCTTAACTAGCCACTCAAGCAATGGGCATGAAAGAGGAAATTAGAAGGGCGGATCAGGTCTAGACCATCAGGGCCATAAATGGGTCGACCAGGCCTAAAAAAGCATGACTTTGGACTGGGAAACCAGAAATGAGGGCATCGCGAAACCCCTGTCACAAGTACTAAAGCCCTGCAAAGCCGCAGGTCGGTTCAGTGGAGTGAGGACGATTGGCAGCCAGGCCTGGCCGCTGTGGGGTTGGGGCACCAATAGGACCAGGCCGCGCATATGCTGCTTGAAACAGAGCGCTTAGAGCCAGTCTTTTATAGTACAACTCGACTACGGCGAGACGAGCTTGATTGGCTGAGGTTTTCGGATAATTCTTTAAATGTTTTACATGACAAGGTATAGATAGAATTGCCGGGGTATTTAGGTTGGGCGGCTGGTGATACTCAGGCTTGACTTTGGCTGGGGCAAGTAGAGTGAGTGGTTCAAGAGACCACGAAAAGATAAGATCCGATACGAGATGAGACTTTTGTGAGGCGATTTGTTGCTGTTTTCTGGCGCTAATTGGACATGAGTGTTTCTTAGGAGGAGGTACTGCATATACATTAACAGAGTGCTACCACTACTTATCCAACTTGTATGGTTTCACTCTACTCAGCATACAACTACACTCACTCTGATCACTCTCAGCTTTCTCTTTTTCCCTTTTCCTTTTTTTTCCTTTCCTTTGTCAAGTATTTCCTATCTCTGTTCTGTGTGACTCTCTTTCATACCCTCTCTATCTTTCATTCACCGCTTTTGTTCTTTGTTATTGTCCTTCATTCTCTTTGACATTCTGTGAACAAGGCCGGGTTTCTTGCCACAGCTTGTTTATCTCAGTCCCAGGGCCTAGAACAAGTGACTCTCTTGTTCAAGGGGACTCCTATTTACTCTTAATCAGCTTGCAGTTTGGAGGAAGCGATCAACAAACTTCGTGTTACTATCATCAACGACTTATACAAGACTTTGACTCACGAACTGACAAACGATATAAACCAACAAATTCTTTCCGATTTGACGAACACACTCTTTTTTATTTTCTACACGATTATACTATTTTATCGACATACTCTTCACGATGCGGTGTAATAGATCAAGGCTCGCCGTGGCCTTCTCATTCCTTTTGACTGCTCAGTCCGCGCAGGCTGGCCCTATGTGGACTGGTAGAATGTACGGCACAACGCAAACAACTCTCTCCTTGCCTGGATCTAACTCGGAGAATAGAGAGAAACGAAACCCTGGAGCTTTTCTTGACGTTAGGATGGAAAATTCACAAGCTCCTACAGCGGTTCGTGATGGATACGGGTATGAATCAGATTTGGATGTTGAACATGAGGACCCATATCTAACGATCTATCATAGTAACGGAAACGGAGATCAGACCACACCACGACCTATCTTCGAGACTCTCAACTCAACGCCTGATCCGAACCCCTTACTTTCAGAGAATCAAGGCGGCGACAAGAAGAAGGGCCCTTACTCTGATCTCCCTGAGCCTGTGACGGTTGTCCCTGTCCATCAAACCAACGATGCTCCTGAGCCGACAAGCGATGCTCAAGAACCAACCCAAGAGCCTGGGAACAAGCCAACATTTACGCAGGACACTTCTGTACCGATTCTCACAACCTCCATTGTGCCTAAGGACCCGACCTCGGTGGTTGAGAAGCCCACTTCAGCTGATCAACCTACCTATGAACCTTCTAAGGATACTGCGGTTGTTACTGAGACTCCATCAGCTACCAGAGAGACCCCGACCTCTGCGGCCGAGAAGCCGACTTCAGCTGGCCAACCTGACTACCAACCTCCTAAGGATAGTGTAGTGTCCACCGAGACTGCTTCAGCTACAAAGGAGGTTCCTACTTCTGTGTACGAAGTACCAACATCTCAGCCCGCCAACGATGCTACCACTGCCGTTCCTGTGGTACCTACTACTGAGGCTGCTCAGAAGCCAGAGAACACAAACACTAGGAGATTTTCCTCGACACTTGACCTTGGCACACTCCAGCCTTCAAATGGAGAAAAGACTAAGCCTAGCGCCATTCAGGAGACCACAGCCCTCGAGACACCCTCTTCTCCCGCTACAACTGCACCTGCACCAGGTAATGAGCAAGCTACGACTTCAGATGCTGAGGATGAGACAACTACTTTTGCCTATCAGCCCACTCCAACTGGTTTCCTCACAACTCATGCTCCCTCCGATACCGCGTTCCCTATCAACCCCAAGCATCCTACTCAAGTCTACCCCAAGCCTCCGACTACATCTGCAAGAGACGCTCAGGAAACGTTTCCGGTTGAAACTGAGCCTGCTGTTGGCACAACTCAGATTGTGTCTGTAAAGGACCCCAAGGATCCTCAGTTTCAGACCACATCTGATGCCCAATCTCAACCTCAAGCTGCCCCGACTTCAGAGGCAGCTCAACCTGAGAGCCAAACTCCAGGTTCGGAACCTGCCCAGCCCAACAACCCAGCCCCAACCTCTCAAGCTCAACAGCCATATGATCCTGTACAGAATTCCAGTGCTCAACAGCCTGATACCCCAGCTGCCACTACGGCACCAGCTCAACCTCAGAACCCAGTTCCCACATCAGAGCCTGCCCAGCCTCAGCCTGACACCCCAGCTGCGACTAATGCTCCCGCCCAGCCTGTGAACCCTGTTCCCACTTCACTACCTGCGCAACCTCAGCCCGAGAGCCCAGCTACAACTGTGGTTCAGCAGCCCGAAGCCCCCGCAGATACCTCAGCCGTTCAACAACCAGCTCCTGCTCCCACAGATGCTCAGCCCAAGTATCCGGCTCCTGGCTCCAACACTCAACCCGTAGCCCCTCCTTCGCCGCCAACTAGCACCGTCCTTGTCTCTGACCCATCTTCTCCTGAGACCGCATCTGCTCCGAAGGTAGTTCCCTCAGGAACATCTGCCAACGGCATACCAACAATCAACCCTGGCGCTCCTACAGGAACAAGCGCCATTCCTGCGTCTGCGTACGCCAGCAATGTCGTCGATGCGCGAACATACAACGAAGAATTCGCCAAGCTCACCCCTGAATCTTCTTGTATGAAAGGCCAAGCTGCCTGCATCAGCGGGCAGACTGCTGTATGTGATGGCGCCGGCAAGTTCCAACTCACGCCCTGTGCAACTAAAGGCGAGAAGTGTTTCGCCCTGCCTTTGTACAACTTTGAGGGTGGTATTAAGATTGTTTGTGAGGATCCTGCTACTGCAGCCAAGATTCTCAGTGGAAGTCCCAGTAGTGGTGAGGACAAGACTGTTGTTCCTGGTAATGGGGGCAATGAGCAGCCCGTGCCTACATCGACAGCCGAGAAGAAACCTGAGGTTCCTGTGGTTACGGTAACAACCATCGTCACTGTCGATGATGGCGCAACCCCTGACCCAACTGGCGAGCCTGCTAAGGACCAGCCCAGTCAGCCTGCTCAAGATCAGCCAGCACAGCCAACCCAACCTGTCAATGAGCAGCCTTCCCACCCTGGCTATCAGCAACCCACACAGCCACAGCCTGTGCCAGAGATGCCTACCCAATCCACCCCTGAGCAGCCAAGTCAACCCAGTCCTGAGCAGCCGACCCAGCCTCAGCCAGTGCCGGAACAGCCTTCACAGCCAAGCCCTGAGCAACCGACCCAGCCCGGCCAGACTCAACCAGTTCAGGAACAGCCTTCCCAACCAGCAGAGGAAAAGCCCTCCCAGACATACCCCCAAGAGCCTTCAAACCCTCAACCCACAAAGGCCTACGAAGATCTCCCACCCACAACTGCCCCCGTCGCTGAACAAAGCACCACCTCTGTTGCTCTCCCTGGCGGCACAACTTTGACCAAGTCCATCAAGAAGCCCGACGATGCTAAACCTACCGCTTCGCCAGGTGATGGTGATGGAGATGACAAGGGCAAAGACGGTGATGACAACAAGAGCAAGGATGGTGAAGGCAAAGACAAAGACGGCGAAGACAAGCCTACGTCTGTAGTCCTCATCCCCATCCCTGACAAGCCCACCAAAGCTCCAGCTCCCGCCGCCACCGAAGCCAACGCTGATAGCGATGATGAGAAGAAGCCCACTGCTGGTACTCACACCGGCGACGATGCACACGCTACAACCATCGTCGTCGATGGTACTCCAACTGTTTCCGTCTACTTCACCGTGACAATCACGGAAAAAGACCAACCTACCGTCACTGTCACCGAGAAGGAGAGGGAGACCGTGACGCTGGTGATTAGCGCATAGATATTGTTTTGTTTTTCTCTTCAAAAAAATGTTTTTGTTTTGTTTTGCGGGACACATGTAGGTAACTTGGTTGGAACGTATTGTGGTAATGAAGTTGTTTTTTATATACAGGACAATGTTGGTACGCGGCCGAAACAATATTAGCTAGATTGATACCAACATTGTACCCATTTGTCCCAGGTTTGGATAGATATGACAAGCATGAAAAGAAAACCATAATACAAAAGCCGCTTCTAAATACCTCGATTTCTGGGACATTAATTTTCTATAGGTACCTAGGCGATGGCTTCCCACTCTCGCATTATGAATTTGGTATATGACAGTCCTCATTTACAGCATAGCCAGCCCCTTGTCCGTGTGCTTGGTATCATGTATACTAAATAAACCTCCCTCGATATCTTGACTTGATTGTTCCTGTACCGTCGTCATCTCCCCATTATGAGATGCGAACTCTATGTTTGTCATAAACTCTTGAACCCCTTCCCTGCTTGATCATACACTCTCCGTCCGCATCATACACTTGCGCAAGGTAGATTGTGACCCCAATTGACTCATCACAGGGCTGCAGCAATCCATTTGCGTCCTCTCACAATACAAGTATTCTGGCAAAGAATATAATCCACCCTCAAACCATAACATTACCACACAAATATCATGCTTCACACCTGTTCAGATGCGTTCATTCCCTTCCACAACTCCTCCCAGTCGTCGAGTAACGCCGAATAAATCAACTCCCGTTATCGCTCAAATCATTTCGCGACACCAACACTCTGGTTGGCTTGTGGGGAGTCGGATGCCGTGTCATCGATGAATGGATCGCCTACCTCGAGCCTCTTAGCTGCGGGCTCATTGCCCTCTTCATCGACTCCATATTTGTCTTGCCATAGTTTCCGCATCACTTGGTAAATGAACAGGAACTGGGGACGGCCTTGAACCATTCCCACGCGCTGTTCTCGGAGAAGATCGACCGTCTCAAATATCAAATCTGGCCCTTCTGCTGGCTCGTCATACTTCTCAAAAGTACCCCAGTCAAGTTCACGCATAAGATGCTCAAGTGTGATAAAAGTACCAGTTCGGCCAACACCGGCACTACAATGGATTATTCGGGGATTTTGGGGTGCACTCAGCTCGCGCGAAAGTTGCATGAGTTCAAAGAAGCCGTCGAGATCTTCGAGTTCGGGCACGCCGAAGTCAGGCCATCGCCTATAGAGGAGGTGCCACACGATTCGGGGTTCTTCTTCATCGTTGAGGCGCATGAGTAGCTTGCGCTTCTCAATAGCACCATCAGCGAGTTCTTCGTATGAATCGTACGTGATCTGGGCCTGCCAGTCATCGTTCCATGCATCATGTTCGTTCAACGTCCAGGTAGGGTGGTCCTGGTTATCGGGGAAGTATTGGTGGCATTTGACAACTCCGCCTTCTGCCATGGTTGTCAGCTGTACAATGACAGCAGGTGAAGACATCTGCTCAGCGATCATGCGCCAGACGTAATCGATCGATGGCTGAGTCGGTCCCTGCATGGCGATATACCGTAGCGGTTCTCGGCTCGGATCGGAGGGCGAGGTAAGAGTGATCTCGGAAGCGTTGACATAGTCGAGCTCATCCTCTGGAACCTGCAGCTTGACTCGATTGTGATTCCATGGCTTAATGTTAATGTAGCGATCCATCACACCCTTCTCCTGCGCGTCAACCTGCTTGAAAGTGCCCCATTTGGAATCTCCGTCCACCTCATTTCTTGTGCCCTCGAGGAGTCGGTCTCGTTCGGCCCATGTCAACTCCTGGAATTTGAAATCGATATCTATTACATGTCAGTGCCTCATTATGCGCTTGAGGGCGTCTCATGTCATATACCCTGCATCGAAGATTCCAAAAAGGCAGGAATTCGGAGCTCTGTCCCTTTGGAATTGCCTAGCGCATCGCCTTCAGCCGTGACGGGTCTACTCCTGACGCCGTCGTGGCTCACGACGGCCGGTGGAGGGCTGGAAGGCAACTCGACGGGTGGACTGTCGCGCGCCCTCTTTGTGGGGCCGCGCAAACGGAAATTTCGAAAAGCTGCTCTTTTAGAAAGCTTCGATTTCTGTGGTAGGGCCTGCTGTCCCTGCTGGTTTTGTGACTGGAGGTTTGCAGCCTGTAACTCGGAGCTGGCAATGCTATCGACAGTGTCGCTACTGGAGCGCTCGACGGACGTCTGTATCGTGGGGTTCTTGGGTTTGCGCCTGAACTTGGGGATCCTGTCCATGGTGTTGGGGTTAGGTAAAGACAGGCTTGGGGACCCCAAGAAGAAGCTGCGCCAAAGGTTGGGGTTCGTCGCAGTTGTTACCAGAGTCTCGAACAGCGGCGACGACTCAGGTATAAGAAGCCAAGGTGACGGAGATTTGAGTGAAAGAAGAGGAATAGCGTCGGGCCCTCTTGGGTGGTGGAGGTCGGGCAGGGATCGGATCCGCGTGGTCGTGGAGGGGCGCAGGCGATGGCGAAATCGTTTAATGGTGGCGGGATCGTGAGAGAGGCGAAGGTTACGAAGGAGATGGAGGTTGAGGGATGGGGTAAAGGAGAGTAGGTAGATAATGAAGAAGAGGTAGAGAGAAGAAGGAGAAGGAGAAAGAGAAGACGGAGGTGGAGGTGATACCGCAAACGGAAAGTTAGGGGGGGTAAGAGTAGGAGGAGGGGGAGGAGAGCGAGTGAATGTGTAAGAGGAAAGGAGGTTCTTGATCAGAAGGAAAATGATTGTGAGACAAGAATCACAGCCTCTAGTAACTGGATGTTTGTTTTCGCTAGCAAAAATGGCCAGGAACGACGAGACGTGACCAAAAGTCTTAGACTCGAGACTCGCGACCTAAGACCCAAGACTCGACGTCAGTTTAATAACGTGGGGAAAGAAGAGTCTGTTCCAAGAAATATTCAATGTACCTACCTACCTACAAGTCACTTCTGTACTAAGATCATGAGTACCTTACCTTGCCTTTGCATTATTACATACCTAGTACGGTTAAAATGCTAAATGCAGGGTGTATCTGATCTGCAAGTGATGTTCCCGTCTCTATTATTAATTTTACCTTATGATATTTGACAGATTTCATCCATTGTTAGGACACGTGCTTGTTGTGTGTACATACCCGATCCCGTGGTTCGGTTCAGCCGCTGATCATCTACCTACGTAAGGTACCTAGTAGCCTAGGTAGTATCCATTTTCCAGAGACCTGTACGTACTAACGTATTTCACCGCCAC
>JABCJY010000907.1:0-14419 GCA_013184415.1 Fusarium concolor
GGGGGGTGTCTGGGGTAGGACCTTTTCATACAGCATGCCATTCATCTTACTTTGCGCAATCTTCTCGAGCAAGCAGGTATTACTAGGCTTCACTATGAAAATGATTTTAGTATAGGACATCCTGGATTAAATGGTCCAAGTAGTCTTAGCAATTCGTGTTAATATTTCTGCGAGCTAAGTCTAGGGTTATTACATTGAATTGACGATATGCTGTATGCATAAGAAGCTTTTGGCTTTGAGTCTCCTGCTGAAAGGGAGTCTATTTTTCGAATATCCAATAGGTAAGCGTTTGCCGATCGCAAACTTCCAAGCCTCACAAATCATCTCATCTCGCTTCTCTCGGTAGTGTCGGAAGCTGCAGGGCTAAGCCAAGCATGAAAGGATGACCATAAATAGTAGTAGACCTCCAATGTAAGCAAGAGCTGGCCCAGGTCACCCCATCGGCGGCGTGACCTTTGCCACGGATCTGAATTCGTTCTGTTGATTAGATTGTAATTAACTTCAAGCCATACGGCAATGATTTCTACAAGGGCTGCGAAGCACATTTCGAGGTACAGCCATACTTCTGGTCTCCTAAACACGAGAAATCCTAACTTGCTCGACAGGGCGCGGGAGAATGGCGAGTTTACCGACTTTGAATTCACTTGCGAAGGGCATATCATACCTGTTCACAGGGTGATCATTTGCAGCCATTCCCCAGTATTTCATGCGGCATGCACTGGGAGATTGAAGGTATCATGCGCTTCTCCGTGGCATTGTCGTAATAACTGAACCATTGTTCTAGGAGGCATCTACCCGATCATATAGCCTAGACTCTCATTCCCTGCCTATGGTACGACGGATGGTGGAGTTCTTCTATACTAGTGACTACACTGAAGAATCCGAAGGAGAAGATACAGGCACAGACGCGATTCCCATTCTATTGATTCATGCGGCAATGTTTACCTTGGCAGACAAGTACGACATTGAAGAGTTAAAAGTCCTGTCAGCAAACAAATACTCGGAATACTTGACGAAAAACCCGAACGTTTCTAACTTTCTTCTTTCAATATCTGAAGTTTACAACTCTACACCACCCTCTGCGCGAGGACTTCGTGATCGCGCTCTAGCTTTTGCTAGGGAGAAGCTCCCCAGGTTTCTGAGTTTATCGGATGCCAAAGAAGAGTTCGATGAGGTAACCGCTGATGCTCCCGAATTTATCAAAGAGCTTTTATATTATTTCATAGACCATCGACTGTTAGGGCATTGTGATAACTGTGGCGGGAGTAAATGGGTCCCGGTTTTTCCTCTTAACTGTAAATGCGGATGGTGCGGCAAAGGCGGCGCGATTCCTGAAATACTCCGTGGGAGTCGTTAGGTGTTTCCTGTGTTGTAATGAGCCAATAAAAGATCAGGCGGCATGTCTGGAACTAAATCAAGCTTTCGTCAGCATGTTTGACTTTCGCCGTAGCTGGGCCTGGTCCTTGGCATCTGAAACTTGAACTAAAATCGAGCGAATGCCAAGCTTGGCTTCGTGGATGCACGTGAGTGATCCTGAATCATGAATTGCCGTCGACGACATCGATCGACTTTGATATCGTCCATCCCCTATCGTTATTTCCATATTTTTTTCGGAACCCCTGCAAGATAATTCTTCCTTACGGCGTAATGACATAGCCAGGCTGCTGACAGCAACGTCTATGAGATAACAGGCCGAGTGCTATAACTGATTGTTTGGGGGAGTTTAAAAGGTGGGCTATGACAAGGAATGATGCGCCACTTACTTCGGTCCAACATTGAGATCCGTGATGTGTTTGTTCGTTTCCTGTTGTCTCGGTCGTGCCAGGTAAAAAGGCAGGCTCAAGTCTATATCGATCTCAGACTTGGCCTGCCCTTGCTGTGCAGCTTTCTGATCACACTTCTCCTCGGGTGGGTAACCCAACTTACCCTTGAAACTCAGCACCAGGTCAGAGTCTTTTGCGTCGTCTGGGACAAAGTTTGCGGTATGCAAGGAACCCAGAAGAGTAAATGCTGGATGTCTCCAACAATATCCCGAATTTCTATTGCGAATAGCGTCTGTATCCTCAGCGTCTTTCCTATCCGAGTGGGAAAGCCGTCTTCTCTTAGTAACTATGTGACATCCATCACTGGTCTTCGTCTTTTCAATTTCCGACAATGTGCTCCCGGTACCTAACCAATGTATGCTGCTTCAGTAGTGCCTGGCCAATGCGTATTAAGTTCAATGGATAGGACTTGAACCGCTCTTGGCCGCCTTATTACTCTAAGGTAGACAGTGTTACATGTTACGCATCAGTGTAGCTTCTTGACGTAAAGGTTAAGGCTCGTTTCATATGAACAGGGTAAAACAATGGTAAGCGCCAGTTCAAGCTCGATATGTTTGGTCTGCTCATTAATTATGCCCGATTCGAGTCTCTGAGATGCTTCTAGCCATATTTACATCATAACTGGCGTGATCACCTTCAACCAGGATCAGAATGAGGATACGACAACACAAGCATTGAGAGAGCGACGGTAGAAAAGTCTCCGAAGGATATTTACATGGCATAATCCCCGATCCTTCAATAAAAGATCTGATAATCTCTACATTAGCCTACAGATAGAACCAAGGTCTATTATTAAAATCCTCGACTAGATGGAATGCGGCGTTATCAATAGTTGATGCATATACGAAAGCTTCTCGCAGCCACATGCAAACATATACGGGGCCTGCATGGTAAGTTATTTTCCGTATTCCCATTATTCCGTGTCCGCACTAACCAGTTAAGTGCTGACCTGACACAGTGAGAAAGGTCATCAATCGTGCTTGTTGATGTTATCATCGACTTAACGACTGTATCGCGTGAAACGACAGCTCACTAGCCCAAGTAGCCAACCAAGCACAGTAGGATTTCAAACAAGTGTATTAAATAAACATCGTTATGGTGGTACAATAGCAGCTCATCCGTTAGGTATTGAGAAGCATGGGTCAAATGCCGGGCACTAACAGAAAGCTCAGTTCCGTGTGGATTTGGTTATAAAAGGTCGTAATAGAGCTATAAGCTAATCAATTGGCTTCCCTAGCACTGTGGTATCATCAAGAGCAAGACACAGTGTCCGGATACGACACGAACAATAATGTAACCACATACACAATAGGGTTTATAATTCATGCCGAGGGGTTTAAGAGCCTGATTGTTGATATGTCGTAAGTAATCGGTAAGTGGGTTAATTAATTAGGCTGAGAGTACGCGTCGGTGGCATTCTGATAGCCTGAAGTTATGGCATCTCTCATGGACTCTAAGCGTTGGCATGGGTACGTAAATCTAAGAATAACTTAAATCTACTGTACCTAAGGGTTAAAGTTCAGAGAAATTCTATCAAGCACTTTCCTGTACCTATCCATAGATGTATAATAATCGCTAGATGCCTACGGACTTGAGCTTGGTTTTGTGCAGCCAACGCAGAAAAATGAAGGAACGAAAAGAACTTGAAGCTATTCTACAATATCAATTTCGAGACCCTAGCATACTTGAGGAGGCCCTCCTTGCAGATGGCGCAGAACCAGCCAACTCGGCGACCGACACAAGGAAACCTGGCAACAAACGCCTCGCTTTGATAGGAGACGCTCTACTTCGCCTCGTCCTTGTTGACGACAGCATTATTGGAGGAGCTAGCAGAGGTATATTGGCTGCTCGTATGGGTAATAACTTAGCTAATCTGCCATTAGCTGAGAGCCACAAGATTTGTGCCACCGAAGCGTCTAACACTGCTCTACACGAGGATCAGAAAAGATTGGGGCTATCAAAATTTATTAAAACAGCGCCAGCTCAGCGGGGTCAAGTTTACCCCGTCACAGGAGCTTCCACCATTGAGGCACTTATAGGAGCGGTATGGGTTGATTCTCAACACGACTATAAGCGAGTCCACCATGCTGTCCATAATCTTAATATTGGACCAGACCTTTTGCAAAGGGAAGACCATACATTCGATGATGCTACCTGACTTAATATTGTATGTATGTCTATCCTTAGTAGGTAGACAGACCAGGCTACAGCCGTTGACGATGGGACGCTGAACACTTGGAGAATTTGATCTTCAAACACGCCTGTCGCGAGGGCAAACGAGACTGGAAAAAGTGGTAAGGGGAAGGGCTTGGTGAGGATTGAAGGTCTCATGGCCAGAAGTCGGAAAAAAGAGTGTAACGAGATTCAGCGTTGTGGGCATCATGAGGCGTATCCTCCCGGGCGGAATAAATCCATTCATTCATTCATTCATTCATCCATTATAAGCATTGCAGCAGCACACATATTGGCATCACATCTCAAATTGAGAATCCATGGCAGAGTTGCAAGCGAATTTCTGAGCGAGTAATGCAGTGGAGGCTGGGATTGTAGCCGGCCTGGTTAATCTGGCGCGGTTTTAAATAAGGCAGAGGAGCAACATAAATAGCGGGGTGCTAGTATGTCTGATGAGCAAGGGAAACAAAAGCTGGAACAGAGACAGCAACTCGATTGACTGTTATCAGTTCATCGGTTTACCCATGTCATGCTAGCGCCGTTTTATTCTCTACCACAATTAGTTCGTCGGTTGCCAGACGACGCGGGGGGATATTCTCAGGTCAAAGAAATCACTCGGGTGAATCCCTGGTGAAGGACAAATTTTGTAAGTTATGCTAGCTTAAGAGAAAACAATCACTTTTAAAATTTATGAGCTCGCCCTCTACAGGGTAAGTTCTCATACTAATGGCAATCTAACAGCACTGATAATGCGACGCCTGACTGGCTCAAAACAGCTGACTCAGCAGCGTCGTTCAGCCAACAGTGTTATCGATAAGCCCCAATCCAGTCCAGCACTGAACACCGAAACATGTCTTCTTAACAACAATCACCAAACCCAACCCCATCATGTCCAACACCACAGTCACACCGCGCATGCGTTCCTATGGCTGGAACACGCATTTTGTCGCCACGTCAAGGGCGTTCCACTTCGCCGGCGTTTATCAGCACCACGACAATGCATTTCTGACGTTTCGCGACATTGTTGATGAGCTGCGCCTCTGCTTTGAACTTCCCGACTCGACCAAGAAGGAGGATTCTTGGAATGGCATTGCGTTTGGATTAGATAAAAGGAACCGGAATAATTCAGACTTTGCGATTTTTGTTAAGGAGGAGGAGCTTGATACGGTGGTACCGAGCTTGCCGAGTCCTGATGCGCAGGAACGAGCTGTTGTGCGGTACCATGTTGTGCGCCATGGACAATGCAACCTGCCTGAAGGCTCATCGTTAGAAGCTCACTTGAAAGGTCAGTCCCTCATCCCCTAAGACACCTTTATCACATTCCATACTCATCTGGTACAGCTTCATGCGCAACACACATCCCCCGTCCCGAACGTCGCCATGACCCCCGTTACCTTCCGCCCAAGAAAGCTTCTGAAGACACACGCGTTGCGAAAATGCCCTTCCGGAGGAGAGCGAAACCCCGAACTGGCTCTCAATCTCCAAAGCGGGAACACTCGGGCTCTGTTTCGCCGGACAAGGACGGCGAAGAAACACAGCACATCAGCGACATGATCGTCCCTGTGACGGAGGACATCAACCGAACGTACGCGCAAAAGATTATGGACTCGTTTCGCTCATCGGTTATGGTCTCTGCGAAGCGGTGTGCCGTGACAGGGAAAGGACAATCTTGGTGCATCAGTCCAGCTATCGGGCCATCGCTGCAAGCTTGTCATATTGTTCCGCAGCAGCAATTTCATGTGTATCCGGATTCTTCCAATGGTCAAGATATGCAGTTTAGTAGTCGACGACTGCACGAGGCGTGGTTGTCGACTTGGGCACCCGCTAACGGCATTCTAATGATGAGTCACATCCATGAGTTTTTCGATGCGCGGCTGTTTTCGATTCATCCTGAGACGTTTCGTATACGAGCCTTTGTTCCGTACGATGCGATATTGGATTACCACGGATCTATAGCTAATGTCCCTCAAGATGTGGACCGTGCCGCTCTTGCGCACCATTACGACATGTGTTGCATCGAAAATATGGCTGCCAATATGCTTCTTCCCGAACTGACGACGACGTTGACGTCCAGGGCAGCTACGTCCGGGACAAATTCTCCCTTCACAACACGATCTGATCTTCCTGCGACGCCAGGAACGGATACATCTGGGGACCCGTCTAAGAGAACGCGAATCATTCAGGATGCATCGGAGAAGGGACCTGATCCTGTTGCTCAGTATCACCAAGATGGGGGTGTCGATGCCAGAGAACCGAAACGGCAGCGCGTTGATGTGTTTAACGTGGAGGACACGGAATGGATACGCGGGATGTGTTTCAACAGTCATATTACCGCTCTCAACAGTCAGAAATTTCTCGCTGATGTTAATTTTGAACTTGGGAAGCTTGTAGATTATGGGGAATAACGCGCAAGTTCTTCCTGCGCGACCTACCCTAAATTGGGGCCAATAATCAGATTGACGTTGTTTTTGGTCAATAGATTCACAACCTCTAGGATAGCAGGTGTTCAAGTGGCTGCAATATGCTTCTCTTCTCGAGCTTCTCTTTGATTGATTTATTATAGAAGTTGCCTTTTCATTGGGGCCTGCTTCGTCCTATCTATCTTCATCGCTCCCTCCTCTTTCTTTCCTGCCTTGCACAGCCTGCTACTGCCACTGCTTTAGCGCCGATCTGGGTGGTAAGGGTTATGCAACACGGAGCAGCTCAATTGACAGTAACATAAACAGAATAGCATCGATTACTATACGGCCCGCCTCACCCCAGAATCTGCCTCATCCGCTTTTTACCCAAATCCCACAGCGCATCGTTGCCTGCCGTGTCATTGACAAATGCACCCGACTTTGCCTCCAGCTTCCCGACCGGCATGAAGAAGTTCCCCACATTCGCGACCGCATCCTTGCTCGTAGCCGCAAAGAAGGTATTGTAAGAAGCCTCGAGAGTTGTTGTGAACGACAAGAATTTCGTCAGCGGCCTGACAACTTTGCCGAATCCCCTTGGTCTCCGCTTTGCAGCCCTGTGGCGACGATGCCTGGGTGGAGAGAATACGCAGTCACACCTGAGGGGGACACGTCAGTCGAGCTGAGGACACGCTAATGCCTACAGAGACAATCCGTGATTTTCGCCTGGCTCATCTTGAGAGCTGTATCTGTCGTTTAGAGACTTTGTCTCGCGCACCAGGGCCTGCTTGGCATGGCCGTAGCGACGCCTGCTGGGTGTCAGCTATCCGGAGCTGACTTGTGGAACTTCGGGAGATGTACTCACCATCCAGCCATTGTGGCCTTCTCGTTTGTCAGATTGACGTCGTCCATGTTGACTTCCGCGGGTCCGTTCCAAGCAGCGTTACTGGCTACATTCACAACTCGGATCCGATCCTTCGAGCCGTCCGTACTTGCTGCCGTGCTAAGCAGCAGCGACATGAGGTAGTATGTGAATGTGTGCGGAGCCAAGTAATTGACCTCTCATTGCCGGTCGAAGCCATCAGTTGTGTGTTCAAGGGTGTGCTCATAATCTACGGCATGCCGTGTCAGTACCGTAGCGAAAGTTTGGTTCACCAATCAGCCGACGTACCCCAGCATTGTTAATCAGTATGTCGAGACGGGACTCGCGACGCATGAAGTCTTCTGCCGCACTCTTCACCGACTGGAGGGCTTCGAGGTTCATTTGAAGGGCGTGGAGATCAAGGCTCCGCGCAGCATCGCTGTTTAGTCTTAAGATGGTCTGCTGGATCTTCTCGGTGGACCGTCCGCTGAGGTAGACACGGGTGTTGCGTAGAGCGAGCTGCTTGGCTGTCTCGGAACCGATTCTTCCAGTGGCACCGGAAACAATAATGATATAGCCGGCCAAGTCGGGGAGGTCAGCTTCGGTGTAGGTGGGGGTCTAGCAGGGCATGGCTCGTGGCTACACGTAGAACGGGGGTTGGCTATGTTCTGTAGATTGAACTGCTGTATATCTTGGCTTCAATGTAGAAAATGGAAATCTACGTGTCATAATTACAGTATACACCTCGCGCAGTCTCTTATTTATACATTCCGATCGTCTCAAATCATTTCGCTGGTGCCCATGTATGCTCTATACACTGACGACGCCTCACTGCGGAGCTCCGGTCGCAGCATAAGGATCCAGTATCTCGGATCTAAGCCCGGCGCCAAGAAAAATCATAGCTCGGTTTCGAGTTTCCACAATGCCGGATCTACGGCATTGTTGCCCTGTGCTACTTTGACGCAATGTCTTGCACTAGGTGAGGAAGCTCGGTGGTGACAAGCGCCCTGGCCCGGCCGGAGCGGGGCCGCGGACATCTCCGGCCGCGACCGAGCACGCTTACACACAGACAAGCTCGGGCGAGCTGTTTGATCTGCGCAAGGCAGATGCCTTGCGCATCAAGCTTTCATGCGGACTAGAATAGGAACCAAGCCCCTGTTCAAGATGGCAGGCAGAGGGTAGGCATATGGAAGGGTGGCCTACGCCAGAGCAGGAAATGAATCTGCCAACTGGATGGGGGAGCATGGAAAACTTAGCAGACCATCCAGCAATGGACGAAGAGCATAATTCTGAAAGGCAAGCAAGTTCAGGTTCGGATCTACAGTCGCACCTCTCACACAGAGTGCCATAGATGCACAGAGCAAGGAAATAGTCAATTGTGGCGCTCAAAGGCAAGCCTAGAAGCTAAAACACATTCTACAATGCTATCATTCAAGACAAAGCCGAAGAATGACAGCAAATGCTCGGCCCATGGTTACCACGGAATCGGAGTTCCATCCGCGTGGACGAAACGTCCAGAGTAATTGTCCCTGGTGGCCGTGTCGATCTAACCAACCATCGTCAGCCTACGCCGCACGCGAAGCAAGAAACAAAGCACGTGCTTACCCGTTCAATAATTTTCTTCGCCACTTCATCAAGATCTGAGAATGGAGGGTTCTCCATCCTGTAAGCCTTGACTGCATTCTTTCCCATCTCCGTCTCGACAAAGCTGAAGGTACAGTGGCATCGTCAGCGCAATCCTGTAAGAAACTCTGCTTTCGCGCGGGATCACTTACCCAGGAGAGACAGCAAACGCAATAATGTTCTCATACTCCGCGTGAATTGTCTTTGTGAAATGGTTCAAAGCCGCCTTGGAAGCATTATACGGGAACATCTTGAAGAACATATACTTCTGATAGTCCTCAATTGAAGCAACGGCCGAGCTCATTGCCATCCACTTCGGGTTCTCGGCCCTCTCCAGAAGAGACTTCAGGCCCATGAAGAGAAGCGCCGGACCGGCTGCGTTGATGACATACACGTCGGCCACAGCCTTGGGATCGATGGATTCGACAGGACCTTGGTTGCCGACAATGGCGGCGTTGGCGATGATGACGTCTAGCTTAGTAATGCCTTGGGCCTCGAGCTCGTTTGCGGCGTCGAAGGAATCGGTTGTGGAGGTGGCTTCGATCTTGACGAGGATGGCTCTGCTGCCCTTGCCGGCTGGTAGTTCAAGGAGTGCTTTGGCGTTGGGGCTGGTAATGTCACGCAGAGCAGCGATGACAGTGTGGTGTGGTCGGCGGAGGTAGTGCTCGAGGAACCCTTTGCCGATACCTGCCATTTCTGTGAGATTCAAGAGCCAATGGGTTGTCAAGCCACGAAAGAGAGGTGGTAGCGAGAGCTGTAAGTACACTGACCTCGACTGGCGCCAGAGATGAGGACATTGGTAGTGGTACCCATTGTGATGAGTTAGGTTTGAAGGCTGCGTATAGTCTTTAGACTTGGTGGTGGTACTTGACGCTGATGATTGCGAAGTCTGATGAACATCAAATTCCATTGCGGATTAGCCTTTATATACTTCTCACGATAGTTTCCCCGTCTCATTCTGGAGGCTTAGTCGCTTATCTGTAAGCGCAATCGGCGTAGAACATAGGCCTTCGCACTGCAGTTACTTGGCCCAATTGGGGCATTTACATGCACTGGGCGCTGACGCCCCCTCATCGGCCTTGTTCCCCAAGAATCTCCGCGATTAGTCATAGCCTAGCAAGCTGTGCAAGAGGACTGGTCCGAATCGGCTAAGCTCAGTTGGGAAATGACCGCTCGGAATGTTAAGAACGCGAAGTCCCGCATCTAGCTGATTTGCGCCTTCCGCTTATTCAACCCCGTGAGGCGGGAGTAGGTAGGAAATAGCGCAGAATTCGAGCGCATTCGCGGACAGTTCAAAGTCCGGCATCCTGCGACTGCGCCCAGCAATCGCATCATTTCACTGATCACAAATATCAGGTCCAGATTCAGCATTCCATCATGGAAACAGGATCGACAGCGGGCGCTAGTAGAAGGCGGACAGACGGAGGGGTTGGCACTCCGAGCAATCGGGTCCTTTCTTGCGCAAATTGCCGCCGGAGGAAGATACTCTGCAACAAGGATATCCCTTGTGCGAATTGTATCAAGGTCAGTCATTCTGTCTCTATCACACTAAGTCTCGTGTAAGTGGCATCATTTGTCACTTCTCGTGATCGAGTTCCCGCAATATCCTGCTTGTATTTGGACGAACGACTCTAAGACGAACAGAACAACGTCACTTGCGTACCTTCCAAGCCGGCACCCTCAAGGCCTAGGCTTAAGTCTACTGCTCGGGATATACGGGAGCGCCTTGCCAAATGTGAAGCATTGCTTCAAGAACACGTTGCAGTGGATGACAGTTCCCAAATTCGTTCAGGACAGGGAGGTACCACCACCAGCAGTAACGACATCGCGCCAGCCAGCAGCGAAACAATTGGTGAATCAGCGAGGACGCATGCCGATGGCGATTTGTGGGTGACTCTCAACGACGAGGTATTTGCCCTTCAACCTGCATCACAATCCAATGAAGCTGACCAACAATACAGATCTGTAAAATGAAGAACCTTATGGAACAGGATCAGCCAGAGGTTGCTTTCAGCGAAGAAAATGCATCTGATGATTTCACAGGCTATAAACCCCTGAGGTTCACTAACTGTCCGACCCTCGACCCGATCACAGCCTTCAAGCTGTGGCAGATATATCTCGAGCGCGTCAATCCACTGCTTAAGATAATACACGCACCCACTGTTCAACCCCTAATTGTCTCTACAACAGCCGACATCGAATCGACTCCGCTGGATCAACAAGCACTGGTGTATAGTATTTTCGGACTGGCTGTATCGGCACTTAGAAGTGACGAAATCACAAACATGCTTGGTGCTGACAAACAGCGAGACGACTTCCTCCAAGAATTTCTTACCGCAGTCAGCGTGTCGCTGGCGCAGTTTGGTTCTCTGGGACGGTACAACATGGTTGTCCTGCAAGCTCAGATACATACTTCTGTAAGTTTTGATGGCTTTTCTGTGGGTAATAGAAGCGGCTGACGGTGAAGATCATCCTCATGGGCCAATGCAACAAACATGCTGCCTGGGTCCTGTCAGGTGCACTGGTACGAATCGCTATGAGCATGGGCTATCATCGTGATGGTACACATCTATCACTCTCGCCATTTGAAACAGAAATGCGTCGGCGTATTTGGTGGCAAATTGTCTTTTTCGACATCAAGCTGGGCATCGACTCTGGTTTAACACACAGCTCCGTGCCTGAGCACTTCGACACCAAAAGCCCTCTCAACCTCAACGATGCGGACCTGTTCCCCGATGCCACAGATCCGCTAGTGCACAAAGAGGGACCTACGGAGATGGCATTTGTCATAGTCATAGCTCGGGTATCGGCGTATTTACTCGACAAGAAGGCTCGTCAGGCTATGGAGGCGAACATCCTTGGCCACGGCGGAGACCGTGGAAGCATAGATGCTTCCTTCTTGAACCATAATCGGCTTCTCGTACAACAGCTTGACGCTGACCTTGTGGACATTGAAAGAAGGTTTATTCCATCCGCTGCAAGTAAAGTCCACGCGGCGGCCCTGGGAATCCGCCCACACCTTATCAGACGGCTGCACGACATGATGCATCCTATGCAAGAATCACCAGACTGGGGGACTGATGTCTTGTCTCCTCGTGACAGCCTCTTCAAACTCATTCTCTCCAGCTGCGAAAACGCGAGCAACTCGTATGATTCGATGGATCGATGGGGCTTTGCGTGGTATATCCGCTTGCATTTCAACTTTGATATCCTTGCCTCCCTCGCCACTTTCTTATTTCACAGTCCGACGAATTCGTTGGCTAATCGCGGTTGGGCCGTGCTTGAGTCACTTTACGCTAAGCAGTCCTTGTTGGACACTCACAGGCCGAATGCCGCAGTCACTCCGTCACAGTTCATTTTAAAGGCCTTCGGCGAGCGAGAGCGCGTCTTAGCCGAAATGGGAGAGATCGTCGATGTTCCTGAACTCATTGCCACCCTGAGGCAAATGAATCAACTGCACACTCTGACTCCTCCAACTCCAACTAACGCGAACCCTTGGACTGCAGTTGAATCGATCTCGGGCGACTTTATGCACGACGACGGCACGCAGCGGTCAGAAGGCTTCATGCCGCAGGCCGACGCAGGCGAAGGGTTCAGCGAGAGGTATGAATTCTGGCCGGGGGCGTTATGGAATGCGGAGTGGGGACAAGGCTATGGGGGATCGACATTGGATTGAGCTGCTGCTTTTTGACACGAGGAAACCTAGATTAACATTACTTCTAGTGACTGGAGTGATGAGATTTCGAATAGAGGAGAGCGTGATTCCGTGCCGCCGCGGACTCGCAGATGTCCTTGACGAGATTTAAGCTATCAAACACCATTATACGGGTCTTTTCGTCTTAGAGGACTGGGTGATGATCGTCGGATATATTATGCGTTCTGACAGGGATGGGGTGGCTACATTTGCAAGTCGAGTCCTTCAGTGGCCTCGGAATGTTAGCGTCGTCCTATTCCACTTTGTTAAGTGCCGCATGTTACACATGCTACAGTAGCGCCAGCTCTGGGCATCGCCCGGAAGGCTTCGTATGCATTATTCTGAGCCATCTCGTGCCATGGTGCCACGATTGTTATATCGGCCACCGGCGGAGCCCGCTTCCTAGTCCGACGATGGAGGTGTGGTACATCTCGTTTCTCCACAGTGACGGTTCAGCGTTACGCTGTCTTGGTAGGACTTGACGCAGGTGTTGGGGGTTGAGCAAGATACAGTCCTCGTGTCCCTAACAGTGTGACCACAGCTGAAGTAGTCGGTGTAAAACCACACACATGATCTAGATCTTGATTAACAAAAGAACCACCAAAGAAAACCCATGAGCACACCGACATGACCTGCTTTGCCGTACTTACGGCGACTTTTGAAAATACAAACCTGACTCGATGCGTTGAGCTCGTTCAACGGTGATGAAGCTGGTGCCGAGTGACAGGTGATGCCAGGGAGTCTGCTGTAGAGATGCCTTGGAGGTGACAGAGGACAGCGCACAACAGCTTTTTAAGCCTTTTGCAGCCTCTGGATTTTTCGTCCAAGAGAGGCTCCACTGGCGGCAGAAGCAACCGCGCGCATAATGAAACGAGGCAGTGGCCTCAGCGTCAAATTAAGTCATAGCATCGGTTAGCTAGTTACCTATAATAAAGCCTGCGTTACAGGTTCAAAAAATGATGTGCAGAACCTGTACGGGCGCGAGGGCGGTCTGGTGGAGACAGCAAATTAATTGGCTGCGGATTTGCTGCTCGCAACACCGCCACATGTTGTTGTGTTGTCTGCCCGACATCTTCTCAATTATTGGGAGCTGACCTTGCACCCCAACTCCTGCGCTTGAAGCTCATTTATCAACAACAATGGATTATTCGCTCCATATCTCTCAATGCCTCAAAAGCCCCGATCATCACCACCATCACCCGCCAGTGGATCAGTCTTTGAGAATTCAGATCGAGGGTCCGCTGGTTTCTATTCAGAAACTGTTACCGAACGTGCCGTGGCATGTAGATGTCCACCAGCCGTCCTTCCTTCAACCGGCTGGTCCGAAGCTTGCAGAACTGACCTACCGGGCCATCTATGGACACAATGCTCTGCCTGATGAGGAAAGTCACCTATTCGTCCGAGATGAGTATCTGGGTTGGATCCATCACAAGAAGTAGGTGTATTCCCGTGTTGCGTGAACCTTTCGATTCGCTCACAGCAGACCAATTTAGTGAAATCGACTATTACGGCGTCACCTTTGATAGTAACATTCCTCCGGATGAGTACTTTCCAGAGGTTCTGCAGATAAACATATTCGAAATCGAAGCAGACGGAGGGGAGTACGCAAATGAGTGCTTACCTTTCACGATCGATCCGGCAGACTTCATTGGCAAAAAGATCCTGGCGGTGCCCAGGTGCTGCCAGAAGAGAAAAGGATCTACGGACCGTCGAAGAGTGAACGGTTTGGTGGCAGAAAGAGATGTTTTGCGGCAAGGGATGGACCGAGAGATGATAATGAAGTTACTAGTAGGCCATGGGGTATACCATCCACAACCCCTCTTTCGGCACAACCCCTCTTTCGGCAAGC
>JABCJY010000910.1:0-10024 GCA_013184415.1 Fusarium concolor
TTATCAGCCAGTCTGTGTTAATAACTATACTTAGCACTCATATTCCAGGTACCATACGTTCAACTTATTCCATACACAATATTGTAAACTAAATCTATAGGCCAATATATCAATATTTGCACGCAAGTATGTACGATAAAGATACTCACCGGTCGACAATAGTAGGACGCTGAGCAGGTAGTGCCTCCACTCCTCAAGTATACCGTCCTCCCGTTATCGCGATAGCAACTCCACGGCTTGCCATTCCAGCCGCCACCGGCGTATTGGCCGGCAGCCTGCGAGCCAGAGCGAATATCTGACTCGAAGGTGACTTTGCTCGATGGAAAGAACCATGAGTGATGTCCAGCTATACTCGGGCTCCCAGATGGTGTAAATAGGTTTGAGGTAGACGCAGGGGCCTCTCCATTGCGACTAGCATCGATCCGCGGGTAATATGCAGCCTCGTAGCCATGACGGGAGGCGGAGTCGCATTTGGAGAGATAGATAACTTCGGGTGAAGAATAACGTGGAACTATAGCTCCATGAGTTGGAGGGAAGATTGAAGCCGAAGCGACGAGAAGAGATAGAAAAAGCATCGCTGGAGGTTTGATGGTGTGTAAATTCTGACCTGCCAGAACAGAGGGAGGTCGCGACCTTTAACATTTATGCTTGGGCCGCCCTTGACTTGTGTATACTATACCAAAGCAAATCTAAGCAAAGTCCGAAGCAGTGGAAATCTCGTTCGAAACTTATATATAAAAGGGGTTAGTTCAAATTTCCCGTCTATCTTGTACTTTATTAAAACTAGTATCTCATTAGTCACAGCTCAATGTATTTATCTATGCTCCAAATTCTTTGCTGAGCCAATTATAATTCCCAGCTCGTATTAGCAGTAGCCACTAGTTTCGCAAGGCTGACACAAGTGGGCGGCTTATAAAGTAAGCCCTAGCGTGGTCGCTTACCTCTACTAATTTGGCGGAATGACCGAGCCTATAATCTTTTGAGAAAATTGTCAACCAATTAATTGCCAAGCATCGTATCTGCTGCCATAAGCTCAGCCTCTTACTCTCTCGTACATAGACTAGCAATAGCGCCTTAGAAGTCAGCCATGACAGATACTCACAGTGGAGATATATGTTAAGCAGCTAGTCCGATGTTTGAACCTTTGGCAGTTGTATATAAAGGCATGTTGGTTCGTCTATGATAAATTCTTTTTTAAACTTGCTGGAATAACAACAAATACTACATGAAATCTTTGAACTTCTACCTCAAAACATCATGCATCTTCCTTCAGTCTTAGCTCTTGCAGTTGGTCTCCCAACCGCTATGGCTGCCGCCATATCAAAACCGGAGGATGAATCTGGGGCCATTTTCAAAAGAGGCGCCGACTGCCTGAACACAAACAGTCATAACGGTGGCTGGAAGAACATTCCATCGCAGGACATTCAAGGGTTGATTGATCAACTTTATAAAATCGGGGACCGCCAGGTACCCCTCTTTTGGCGGAATAGCGGAAATTCCTGGAAATTTCGTTATACGTGGAACCAGGCCAAGATTTGCATCTCAAACGATTGGGTGATCCCCAAGAACACTCACCTCAAGATGAGCGAGGCAGCTTGGGTGACTAGTTATATTCGTGACCAGTGCAGTTCACAGTAAGTCGATAATGATACCCGTTTGATATTTCCTGGAGCTTACATTGAACAGCATTGGCGACGCTACTTGTCATGGTGATACTGGTTTGAGCCTCACTGCCGCGCTTCGCCATATCAACGACGGTTGCTAGTGAATGCGGGGGCAACTTTACAGAGATAGAAAGTCCTTGGAAGGCCAGAAGTGCTAAGAACTAGCCTACCACCAGCCCCGTCCGTCCGCCGGTCTTGAGCACTGATAGAGCCACGTTATTCATTTCGACATTACGCGTGTCTTCCATACTTTGGGAGGTTACAGAGATTCTATGTAGCAAATATGCAAATTCATTTTACAACGGTAAAACCAGGTATGGATATGTGTTATCTCTGTATGTGTGGATTTTCTACGATTTCCTACCATCGTTTATCCCGTAGCGATGTGAAAGTAAGGTTTCCATGCCTGCGGGGTGCCCTCTACTTCCTGGTAGCTCCTGCGCAGGTCAATCATCATCTTGACCATCTTGAAAACAGCATCAATTAGGGTAATTGTGCATGAGGCAGCACCAATGATCTCGATTCCTGACATCGTTTTAGACTAATACGAATGGTTCTAGTCAGTATTTGGGTGGTCTCTTTGGGATATAGACACGCATGATTGGGTTCACGAACACTGACTTGAAGGGACTTTTTTCAGATATGGCTTGAGATGGATTGTTAAGGGGGATGGTCATACAGGACTACAGGTTGATATTTCAATATGTGTTCCAATGGTACGTATATCTTTCGGCTGATGCCAAATAACCCACCGCCTGCTAGGGCTGACACGGGGATCGACATTCCGATTTTACGTATATATATCGGCTGAGCAATTACACCACATGATTTGCTATATATGCTAGCACCGTCCGCGATCTACGCCCCTGCCTTCGCCCTGGCGTAGACCGGCCACTCATGTCAAAGTGATATGCGAGCCTATCACGCCTGCGTCACAATTGCTGACTTTGGCATCTGAGACTGAGGAGGTATTACTCCGAAGCGCACCAACGCCATAAGGCTCTGCCGTTTTCCACCCAATACATTCATGACAATCTTTTGAAAGTTACCCACATTCCACTATCCCTCTCTTTGCTATCAAACTCAATGCATTCTCTCCAAAGGTTCAAAACCCAGCACGCTATCATCGAGTGTTTTAAACAAAGCAGTATAGAAGAGGAGAAGCGAATATGTCCGGAGGCAGTGCTCATCATCGTGCACACGGACAAGCACGCCCACTCTTTGAGACTCGCAAAGCAGAAGGCACGCGATAAACTTTTGATTTCAACGCAGAAGATGAATATGGTTACACCGTCTTATATCTTGCTGTTGTTGGAGGCAATAAAAAGATAGTTCAAAAGATGACTGTTCATCAATGTTTCACCAATAAGGCTCTCAACCTCAGAGCTACCATGTCCAAGGTTGACAAAGCACTGGGGATCCCAGTGGTGAAGTCTCTGCTACCGATGGCTTTGTCTGCCGGTCATGGCGATGTCGCTCAGGTCCTACTAAAGGATGGCCGCCTTGATCCCAACGAGTTGCCTCGGAGCTATAATTTTGGCTATCCATTGCTTATTAACGTGGGCCAAGTGATTTCTAAGGTGAATAGATATGGTCCGAATCTGGCTATCCCATTACGTATGGCTCACGCAGTGTACAGGGAAGAACAGGGACCTCACAATCTAGGCCTAATGGTGAATAGGACTCACAGACGCAAGGCTTCATCCAAAGCAAATTGCAGCCCGTAGGCCAATTCTTTAGCAAGAGCACTGACGCAACAATGCGCATCATTGACGACAAAATCTTCGAGGGCCCAGACGAGGTGGAAGCGCCGCTGGTCGGAAATGCATTGCATCTAATAGCTCTAAGTAGCAATCTCGAGATAGTCAAATTCGTTCTCAACACTGGCGAAGTCGACATAAACACCACTAATCCCTTTAGCCTTCCTCCACTAGCTTTCGCAACAAAGAAGAACCATGGCGATGTCGTTGACCTGCTCTTCAACAGGGGTGCCAAAGCATATGTCGACGGCTACTACAAGGACTCCCCCCTCTTCTGCGCTTTAGATAAACAACGCGAGGGTGAGAAAGGGATCGTGGAGGCTTTGCTGGCGCGAGGGATGAAGACAGCCAATAATCCTACTTACCTAGCTCTGCATTTCACAGCAGCGGCGCTTTTGGGAGTAGACGAGTGTGTTGAGTTATGCGCCAAGAAAAAGCCAAACCGCGTGGGGCCATTTGCTCAGTCTCTGGAGGGAAAAACCTGGCCTCAAGACTGGGAAGCATGCAGGAGGCTCCTGTATAGGTATATTGGAAGTTATTAGGCTGTATGGGTGAAAGAAAAGACTGAAAATGGCGTTGGATGGGTTAAAGATAAATGGAAGCAAAAGACGAAGCAGTGTATTTAGTGAAGCAGTAGGTATACTGCTATGCTACAGTTATACTTATAATGGTATAGGAACTATTATTAGCTTTATATTATAACCTGGTTAAAGTTTAGTATTATACTATTTTATACTATATAACCAGGACAGGATATGAATATGCACCCATTTTCTGTTTTAGTAAGATGAATATTACCTATGTTATGAAAGTTCATTTGTGAAAAATCCCAATCTGACTGCTCTAATGAGTCGATGAGAAAGGAGAAAAAACACAATAAGCCGACCACCAGTTGAGGACCGCGAGATGCCTCAGGACGCCAAGATTCTCCCCAATGTCCAAGACATCTGACAACACATCGGACTTATGGAAATGAGTAGAACGCCGGAAGCAACGCAAGACCTATATTCTTTGACGTGGAAGTTGAAAGAATCCTTAAGTGTGTGCAGTTACCTCTAGCTCGGTGGCAACATCAATGGCAAGGAGAATAGTCTTCATTATTGATGGTTGCTGTAGACTCTCCATTCAACTCTCACCAAATCAGAAGCTAAGAGCTTGGGTGAAGGTTGTGTTTGAAAGGTTGCGTGCTATTGGTATATCAAATGACGGACCTAGGCAGATAGTTCCTACGTGTGCATTCCCCAACTGAGCACCTCCCATTATAGGAGTGAACGCAAAATTAGACTTGGACTTGAAGGCGGGTCCCTTGTTACGTGGCTGAGAGCTTCTTTAGTAGGGCTACGTAAGCACTTTTAGTCCCATATTGGAACGAAAGACTTGTATCTTGATATATGGCTTATCTCTAGTACGCTAATAGAGGGGCAGGAGCAGGAATTCTTGTTGTAATTTATGTTAAATAAAGACAATAGATATTAAGCAATTCTGGCGGAGGATGGAATGGGCAGTCCCTAGCAAAATATGCCGAATGGAGGCCATAAATGCCGAGAGTGCGCGGCGTATCAGCGTTAACGAAAGAAATACGGAATATTAATTAAGATTGGCAATTGATACAGGTATCAGGGTAGTGTTTTGATGCGACCTTGTCGTATGGTCCGTTTCCATATCAGCTAATCAGGCTTCGATATCTACTACTCCGTATAGAATAGAGCTTTGAGTATCCAGATCCATGCCAATATATAATGTTGAGACACCTACGCTTTCTGCTATAAGATCGCACCAGAAAAGGATTAGTCTATCTAGAGAAGCTATTTCAGAGCGTTCTGAGTCACATAGTTAGCTCTGCACAAGCGTCGAGCAGGGTCGTTTCAAGCATGCTTATGAGTCATGAAGTGGAAGGATGTGTTCTTTTTCCTACTAAAGTCTATCCATAACAGACCCATGGTTCATGGCCCAGGCATTGGACAAGAAGATTATTTCCGGTTCACTAGTGGCATTTACGCCGGACAAAACGTCAACAGACGGATTCTGATGTGAGTTAAATGGCAGGTAACCATAGAATTCAATAATAAGCTTCCGCTAGATAATGAAGAGGGAAAAATCGTCCTACGAGCCAAATACCTCTCCCGGATTGAGTTTTTAATTGCAGATGGCGCAACAGTTGTCTGCTTTGCTAGCGCTACCGCCGCAGCATTGGGCAATGTTGAGGATTCCACATTTCACGCCGTTACCACCATTGCAGATCTTTTCTCCAGCTTTGACACATTGCTTCAATATGTAAGTAAGTGCTTGAATTTGAAATAAATATCCTTTTGTACTTACGCGAGGGGTAAGTTTTGGACCGGGACCCCCAGTGCCAGTGACAATTTTACCCTTGCTGTCAGTGACAACCGCGGAGGCAAGGCCTGAGAAAAGAAGAAAGGCGAAGGTGGAGAATTTCATGATGTCGGTCGGTTATATAGTCAGGTTTAGGAAGTAATGCTTAGGGGTATAAAGAGAGCGATGACAATGTAGAGAACGTTGCGCCGCGTTTTATAGGAGTGAAGTTTTAAGTTTGTCTTGGCCCATCTATCCCTACCTCAGGAAAGCTTAATTCGAGACAGATTATGCAAAACTTCATATGCTATATAAAGTTTCTGTGCCACGATTAAAGTTTTATTTGATTATTGAGAGTTCGTATTGACAGGTAACGGTGCGGACACGTGCTGTATTTTGGGAGGAAACCCACCAACCCGTAGACTGCCGTGATATGTGGCAGCACTCTTGCCTTGTCAAATGCACAGCTCTTATCTGATTGGCAATTCACAGAATCAATAGATGGCTTGGTCTGAATCTCAACCTGTCATCAATCGTCTCACCCAGCTGAGCCTTCATACTACATTAGTAGCACACGGTCCAACAAATACGACCAGCAGCCGTCATCTCTACGTTACAACCAAATGGCGTGTTGTCCATAACGGCAACGGCAGTGGCGGCGGCATGAAGCTTTCAGCTCCACCCAGTGCAACGTAAGCTATTCTCCTTCATATGAGACGTGCTTGAATTTCTAGAGTTTAACCTTGGCGGTGAACATTACCACAGCCTTCGCCCCAACGTGGAGGCAAGGTGGTGTCCCATTACGCCGCTCGGCCATATACCCCCGAAACGAAGACCCTCGTTATTGAGATGACAACGAAAAATATGCTCTTCACGGGTGGATTCGGAAATTTCGATTATGAAACTAGACGTGGCGACCTCGCGATTTGCGGCCGTTGTAAAATCATGGTCACTTTGCCAATGAGCTCAGAGGAAAAGTTCGGCATACCTGTTATGAATGGATTTTGGTAGGCAAAAAGACTTTGAACCCCTAACAGCAGATATGAAGTTTACAAAGACCAGTAATGACAGTTGCACAAACAGGGAATCAAGTTAATGGAGGGAGAGAGAGACTAGCCCTTTATCCATTATCGGGGAGAGTTATCAGGCTGAACATTGAACCTTTCAGCCAGAGGCTCGAAGCGGGCAGCTGTAAGGAATCTAAAAACGCACTTTCTGGTACTGTTCAGGGTTGGATTTCTCTTCTGCCCAGAAACCCGTTTATAACTGAAAGACTAATAAACTGAGCTTCAGAGTACATCACTGATAACTTATTGCGTGTTAGTCTGAGGCGCAGTGCTCTATTAGCTTCACAAAAGCTGGCTGAAAGAGAGGAGCTTTGAGAATGTTGGCATGAACTATCGGCGGTTGTCCCCGAAGATTATAAGTCCGACTGGCTAACCCTTAAGTTGTTCAAAGCTCAGCCAGCTAAGAATACCTCTGGCGTTATCGCCGATGCTTGGCTGATGTCTTCTGTGTCAACGGCCAAGTCATACTCGGAGCAGAAGGCTTTTGTCAGGATGTTACGGCAGGATCGTCCTAGAGTTCAACTGATTGTTGTAGGGTTAATGCGCCACGGAACCTTCCTTCGTGACAGAACCTAATTTTCCCAGCTTTTCTCCGTTTCCACCGCAACCTGCGCTCAAATACGCCTTTTTCCCCGAACCTTCTTCCAGTTAACTTCGCCCACAGCCACCTTCCATCCTGAGTCACCGGTTGACTCATCCTCAGTCTCAAAGCTGATTCCACAGATCGAGCAACGACCCTAGCCAGTCTTCATTTCCTCTGAGATGTCTGATGCACTGATCTCGCCGGGGATGCTTGTGCTTTGGATTGGCAAGCTTTCTGAGCTCGTGTCTCTCTTGGCGGGCGACCTGTATGACCATTTCAGGGACTTGAAGGTGGTCAGACAAGCAAATGAAGGTCTCACAACCAAATAGAGCCAGCTCGACCAAGAATAAGTCAGGAAGATGCTTATAGCTTTGGTCCCCAATCTCGGTAATCATGCCAAAAGCTGGACTATTGGCAAGTCGCTGGTAGCCGCTCTTGTAGCCTCCTTGTTGTTGGATGTATGCCTTGTGAGGCGGTGGTATTTGGTGGATAGGATAGTGGTTTCTGTAGAGATATTCGGCGGCAGGATCATGGCCTTGGCCAACGACCGTTCGTACGTGTGCGTCACTCTGTCCGAAGAAGCTTGGGAGTCACTAACATCTCCAGTTGCTGCCATCTTGGTTTTTTGGAGGGTTTTTTGGTGTTGAGTTGGATGGTCTTGGCGGAGGAAATAGAGGCAGTATTTTATACCCAAAATAGTGGAAGATTTGAGTCATTATCAAGGTTTAAAATAAGCATTATTGCTATAGCAATTGTTGAGATATTGTATAGTATCTTTATTGTGACTCAGAAGGGTTATTTGCCAATGAGCTTTGTGGCGAAAGCTAGACTTTTGCACACTTACTTTAGCAAATAAATACCTGGTGGTCAGAGTTACACTTTCATGAAGGCGGAGAAGGGGAGCCACTTTATGATCTGTGAGAACCCTAAGAGGTTCAATAGCATTGTTAAACACTTCATCACATCTTGAAGTGTTCTACGTTAGACTCCATTGATGGGATGCCTATATCTACTCAAGCATACAAGTCGGAAACAAGCCTGTTCCAGGTCACGGAAGTAAAAGTTGGACACTTAAGGCTCTAACTGGTCGGAAAGCGGGAACGGCCCCGTTCTCGACCAAATACTTGAGTAGATACCGGCAGGCGGTGCAGCTATATCCGTGTAGTACTGGGAGCTCATCGCGGCTTACGTAAAAGGGGCCATAAGGAACGAAATTGGCAAGGGGATGTGGGATGTTCGCGGGCTGTGTATTCACAAGAGAAGGGGTAAATCCATGTTAAGGTAGTGGCTGATGACTGGTCAGGACTGTAAACTGGTAGACATTCAAAGGGTGAAGAGCACACGATCTGATTCAATCGCTTCTCTGAGTAAATGAGACAACCGAGATGTGATAATGAGAAGAGATGTCACTCACTTGGCGATTTGGCTTGCCTAGGCTCTCTTTGGTATTTGGCGTGAGTCTGAACAAATGAGGCGGAGGCGGGCCACCGACGTGCTATTTCGAAAATCGCTAACGTCATACTTTGTATTTAATGCTTTCAATATCTCACGGTCCCTACTGTGGAATGAGAAGCGTCGTCTGTAACATAAACGGAGGCGAATGGTAGAACAAAGTTTTTCCTGGACACAAAGGGCAAGTAGGATATCTTCTTGTAATTAAAGTAAACAACAGGATGCAGCCATTTCAGGGCCGCGGCGGAACTTGACTGATGAATTCTCCCGCCTTACTAGCACATTCACGGGCCTCTGCTCTGAAGTTCATGATCCAGCCGACCATCAAGACATCATGAGGTACCCTATGCTCCACGAACAACTTGACGAGAGAGTCGTCTTTTACCAGCGCCTGGAAGTCTTCCGCAAGTTTCTCATGCTCTTGAAATAGGACCTCCAGATCGCCTGTCACAACCAGTACAGGCGACGGAACAATAAAAAGGTGCTTTATTGGGGACACGTAAAGTCTGATGGCTTCTGATATCTCTAGGTTACTGAGAAATCGCTTTGCCCCCCATGCTGGAAAGCATCCGGGAATATACTCCGTTTTGTAGTTCGAGCTGTGGTTCCATATACCGGCATTGATGGCTGCAGGGACATCACACCACGGTGACCAAAGCAAGCTACATTTGAGTGCGGGAAGAAGTACTTTATTGTCGAACTCGACGATATAGCGGAGTAGCGCCAGGGCGAGGTGACCTCCTGAACTGTCACCGCTGACTACAATACGTGATGATGGAATCCGTAGAGTGTGAATAAGATAAGAGTATGCCGAGACCCAGCGCTCATCATAAATCAACTCAATCAATCAATCACCCCAATCAAATCAATCAACTTAGTCAATTCCTTGCCTCAATCAAATCAATTCCAGTGATTTGTAAGTTGACATGATTTGATAAAGTTGATATATGCCATGCTGCATCTGAACTGCTCAAAAAGATTAAACCTGGACGTGCCCTCCGCCCAGTCCTACCCTGTACAAGATGGCCACAGATAGGCGATACTTCTTAGCCCTATATGAAGCCGTAGCCTCGTTG
The DNA here is from genome assembly GCA_013184415.1 of Fusarium concolor. Classification (NCBI taxonomy): domain Eukaryota; kingdom Fungi; phylum Ascomycota; class Sordariomycetes; order Hypocreales; family Nectriaceae; genus Fusarium; species Fusarium concolor. Next base: position 9,916 of record JABCJY010000910.1, read on the forward strand.
GTACCTGCTATCGCCGCCTAACGCACACCAACCCTCGGCAGGATGACACGCTCCCTCTGCACCCTGCCGCGGCGCGTCAATTTCGCTGTCAACAAGACATGGCACCAGC
>JABCJY010000912.1:0-16533 GCA_013184415.1 Fusarium concolor
ATTAGTTGAAGAGAAGGAAAAAGTGGAATAGGACATACCGAAGATGAGGGCACCAGCATGGCGAAGGATTCGAACTGAAGCAGCGTCTGTCTCAGGGAAGTGTCCATCATATAGTGACGAGTTGAACTGTGTAGGCATATCTGTACCGAGTTAGCTCAATTCACCTTGTACAGTTAGTCGACTCACCCTTCGTGTAGATGACATCCTTGATGGCAATAGGAAGTCCATGAAGAGGTCCTCTGTTCTTCTTAGGGACCTCATCTAGAAGCCTCGCCTGCTGTATTACCCTCTTCTCATCCAGATATGCCCAGGCTTTGACATCCTCATCCCGTGCCTTGATTCTCTCAAATAGCGACTCTGCATAGTCTTGGACTGAGAGCTCATCGGCTTGGATCTTGGCAAGGGCTTCAGAGGCCGTGAGTTTCCAAGGCTCAATATTACGAGTTTTGGAAGGAGACATTGCTTTTTTCTGGGTGACCAATATCCCTATGCTGTGATTTTTGGCTGGTGCACAGTTAGGGAGTTCGAACAAGTCTAGTCTTATTTCCAATACCCCGCGATGCTGAACCTCAACAGCTACCAATAGTCCAAGTCGGCCTATGTCTGTAAAAGATTTCGGAGAATATCTTGACGATATATAACTTTTTTTTTCTTGCCCCTTGCGGACAGCCTCAACTCGAGCTTTAATGCAACGTCTGTAGGCCGGTCGGTCAGAATCCGTCCTATGACACGCGCGAGGGGAGGGCCTCAACTGTCAGAAAGCCGTCTCCTGAATCCAATCCGGGACTAATGCCGTACGGGCCGAGCTGCCAGCGGATGTAAGATCTCGATATGGCAACAAAGCGTATTCGTGCGGTTGCATAGACCTAGGAAGGTGTTTTTCCTGTGTAACCCGGAGCGACCTAACAAGATACGGAATCGGCTCTATCAAGTCGTGATTGGGTTTTGCGGTGACTATCCGGTGTAAGGCGATGATGTTGTTGTTGAGACGAGATGAAAGGATGGGAAGGACAGCTTATGAGGGTTGTTGGACAGGAGACGTTAGTTAACCGGCCTCAAGAGGAGGTCAAGGCGAAATTATGCCTCTCGTTTGCTCAAACATCTGACCTCGGGGTACACGAAAGTATCCAGCACAAGGTCCAACAGGAAGCTATTCCGGACCACGGTGCAAAGACGCTTCTTGTTCCAAGGTTTCAGCTAGTGACAGTCAGCGAGAAAATAGCTTGGTAACACCCGGTCTTCCGGTCCAACATACAATATGGCGATGATAGGAGGAGTCTCGGTCAGATACGTTAGTCAAAGTTTAGACGGTAATCAAGGTTGAAAGGCTGTTAGCTGGGACAGGGTTCGATGCATGAGGGGGACGTCACGGGATAGTGCTCGAAACTTAGGCATTTGAGATGATCTACAAAGGATGCGAATCCTTAGCTAGTGAGTGTAAGTCGAACTCTGGCTGCACGATATGAGCCTCAGCTGGGCGAGGGATTTGGCGTTTGTTTAGTTTGCATACTCTGTAGAGGGCTACGGAAAAAGGCTCTACGCCACGTACCAGCACCCTGGTAGTAAGAGACAGGTGAGAATAATCTCGTGTATTGATGACTATTCATTTGTTGACTTCGCAGGTAGTTGGTGATAATGCTAACGATTGGATGCGGTCAAACAGTTGTGACATAACAACTTTTGCCTCAACTACTTCATTATGACCCTCATTTTCTTTGTTCACATAACTATGACCTCGCTGAACTAACATTAACCAACCTAGCTGAGGATCCTCGACGCGCAATCTCCAGCCTTGCCTCATCTCAAACCTTGTGGCTGCTTCTTTCTTTCTTTTCTTTTCTTTTCTTTTCTTTTCTTTTTCCTGGCAAAACATCTCCGCCACTACCCATGCCTACGGCAATGAATGCCCTGTACCCCGCGAACCTGTAGAAAACAATTTCGTTTCTTCTCCATGGCTTTGGGCAACGTCAATTTAGAGGTCCAATCGCGTCGATCAGCTTCTGGAAGATGCGGAAGACCGGTGAGCCAGGGTAGTGGCGTCCAACTTCCCGTAAGCCACGTCGACGATCATAGCGGCAAACTTGGCTTGGCCCTGCTTCCAGAGTCGGCCAGTGAGTTAAAGTTAATCGATAATGAGGCTTGAATTTACCGTTGTTGGCTTGCACATTGTTTCAAGATGAAGCTACAACTCTAATCTTGCTTCCGTCCTGGGCCTCGGAATGCTACGTCGATGTAAAGTGCAGATACACGATCTCGATAGATTGAAAGTTTAGGCGATGATGGGCTAAGGAAGCTTCTTTGAATTCTAGTGTAAGGGATTGCCAAAGCACGGATATTTGCCTCATATCAGGGGTGTTATACGAGCTGCCATGCTGCGTAGTGACGACTCTGTCTTCTTATCCTCATGGTAGCTTTCCGATAGGGCTGGAGGGAAATGCCTACGTCTTGGCTTTCATTCAGGCCCAAGTGCTTGAGCAGCGCATATATTGCCTCCATTAAGTCAAGGCTTTTATTTTAGGTTGATTTGTAAATATTCCTGGTATACATCAGCATATCAGAGAGCACCGGATATTTCTCAAGGTGGTGATATCACAGGCTCTATTCATGCATAGATACCATTCGTAACACGCCCTTTATGCAGCTTTAGCGAGTGCAACAGTGAAAAGTTTTGTGTCCTGCATATTTGGCGATAGTCACGGCAGACATTGGCTGCAGGGATGCGCTACAGCTTGTCATTTACGACAACCAGATCTGATCGAATCAAGAATACTTAGGCTGCCCTTAGTTCAGCTCCCATGAAGCCACTGAGGCTCAAATACCGGTAATGCCGATCCAATGTGGCATCGAAGCTCATAGGGCATGATGATATATGAGCTGATGCCGCCTCATCCAACAGCTTACCACAAACAGATAGCCACCTTGTGACTTAGATATTAATAGCTCGCAGCACTGTCTTTTACGCACAGGTACTGAAAGACTAGTGATGCAGAATGAGGATCCAAATTTTGTTGGCTTTGTATTTCTATGCTTCGCCCAGGTTGTGTCTTGCGGGAGGCCTCTGTCCCCAAGTTATTCCTCCTGTCTATTTTTGCGGTGTAGAAGCTCCCGTCATAATAATTCGTCCATTGACAACCGGAGCAATACATGTCGTCCAATCGACCGTATACTCGCCATCCTTGAGAGGATCACAGATACTAGTCTTGACCCCTGCCTTGAGCGCCCATTTCGTAAAGAATTTGCGCATCAGAATAATCTCAAAGTCAAGCCTTGTACCATCAGGATCCTCGGGGTCGTGCACTTCGGGCTCTTTCGCGTGCTCTTCCTCATCGCTGCTGTCGTTCTCGTCGTGCGGCTTCACGTTAATGCTAAAGCGGCGCTTGAGGAACCTGCCCCACGGATCTTTTGTGTCCTTTGTCACGCTCTCGGCGCGCTTGTCTCTAGGGAGGTTCTCCGCTACAGACTTAAGGTTGGGGAAGTCGACGTTAAAGTTTGTTCGGACGGGCGAGACGGGTGTTTCGCAGGTTTGAGCAACCTTGACCCAGTGCTGCGCGAGATTCTTCCATTTTCCTACTGTGAGAAGGCCCATGAAGTATTGACGAAGCATGGCTGAGATGAGGATACCATTCTCCTCTTCGATGATCTCCTCAGCCTGTCCCCCCTCGGACTTGACCAACAAGCTCGTGAACCCATCTATATTCACGATTAGCATTCTGCATCGGCCTACGCATCGTTACGCGCTTACCCTTTCCACGTCCCATATATCCTCTGGTGCAGAGAACATAGAGCCTCTCAGGCTCATATGGTTTTCCACCGATTTCCACCCACAACACTCTCTGCCCTCTAGGCCGCGACGGATCAAACTCGAACCGAATGTTGGAAACCTGAGGGAATCGACCTTCCAAAGCAGGATACATGGCCACACTATTTTCTAGCGCGTCAAAAATGGCCTGGCCCGTCACTCTTAGCAGCACAACGGGATCCTCAAAAGGGAAGCACGTTGTGATATCCTTGATGCGAATTGGGCCTGGAGGGTAGATCTGGTCGCCACGAATAGTTCCAGATGCCATGATGGTGCAGTCAGCGCCATGATGCTGCCTCATGACGTCGCAAACAAAGTTACCAATGTTGGATTCCTTGAGACGGACTGTGCTGAAGCGAGCATCGAGAGGAGTGGCCGTGTACCCAACAGGTCTGGCCAGGGACTGGTTGAGTTTGGAGGTGAGTTCATCGACCGTTTTCAATGTCGAGGGGTCCTCCTCAATAGACGAAACGATATCTCTTCGCCAAATATCAAAATCCCACTTGGACGGGTCATGTTCCTTGCGACGCGCCTCAATGTAGCTCAGGTTTTTGAAGTCGGTACCAGATCGCAGCACGTGAGTTCCCTTGATAAGACTGTGAGCATAGAAATGGTCGTGTCCACCAAGAATGATATCGATAAGTCCGTCGGTCTGCTCGGCCAACTTGTTGTCGTTCGGTTCTCGCATGTGGCTCAGACAGATAATAATCTCTGCGCCATCTTCCCGCAATTTGGGAACAAGCTCCTTAGCAACAGCAGTGGCAGATCTGTACTCGAGATTGGGCGGCAGACTGTTGATAGTCTCGAGCCACTCTCGCTCACCCAAACCGATGAGACCAACCTTGATGCCATTTGAGGCAGTGATGATATGGGTCTTCTTAGCATGGCCCAAGGGTGTATCGCCGCCAATGTCGTGGTCGATGACGTTGGCGAGCAGCCATGGGAAGTTGTTCTGGCTTGAGAGGTGCTCAAACTGCTTGACGCCAAAATCAAAGTCGTGGTTCTATTATTTGATGGTAGTTAGTTACTATGTCGGTTAAGGGTGGTATGACCTACCCACCCCTACACAAGAACAATCCGTTCCAATCAGATCAAGGACGGGAACCATGTGTTGACCTGAGTCGAATTGTCAATATCAAGATATAAAAGACATCACGCCCAGATATTCAAACTCAAACTCACCCTTTGTCACAGTGCTCTCCAAGCTGGGGTTGAAGGCATCTCCAGAAAAGAGTGTCAACGCTTTCGGCTGATCCTTGAACTTCTCGCCCTCCTGGTACTCGCGGCACACGCTGATGAATCTTGGCAAGCCGCCCACAGGCTCAGCACTTGAAGGGTCTAAGTGATAGACGTCGTTGTAGTGAATCAGCCTCAGATCTGGAGGTGAATCGTCTTGACCTTGATGCTCGACTCGACCTGAGGCGAAGGTGACTTGAGGTTCCGCAGTGGGCTCTCCGGCCTCCGCGGAGGAAGTATCATTGACCATTGGTGAGAATAATGGCGATGATATTTAGGAAATTTGAATGTTTACTTAGGGTATTCCTTCTTTTGAAGAACAAAAAATGATTCTTCAAAAGAGCGGAATGATGACGGTTCCAAAGCGACGAGGCGCAGCTGGGGTGCTCTACTTCTCTCCTCCTCTCTTCCTCCTCAAAAGCCCAGCGCTAACGGCAGCGTGCAGGACAGCCCCAGAGAATGGATCCAGTAGCCAGTGAGCTCACGTGACTCCATGGATAGCTGCAGTCATAAATTACTTTGTGTCTGTAGATGATTTGCTGGAGGAGAAGCTTTGATGTTTGGGGCATAAGAATAACCAACGCAGCATGCAACTGCTGACAGGTCGTTCAGCAATGAAAGGTAAGTTTTATTTCGACGTAGTGGGACGACTTGCAGACATGGCGTGCGTAAAATGCAACCAATGCAAAAATTGGCGGAAGAAGGGGATAACTTCCGGTCGTGTCGGTGAAGAATGGAAAGGTCTGGTAGCCACTTATATTGCTATCCTGTTGTTATACATAATGCTTCATTTTTGGTGTGCATCGCGCTCCCGAAAACATGGAAATCCTCCACAAAGCTTGGATACTGAGCCTTCTTGATTACTAAAATTAAACACTCTCCTCCAATTATCAATGCCGGTATTCCTATAGGTGGTCAACGTTGAGACATGAAATGGGCACGCGAGCAAACCAACACAGGATCCACACGACGACATAGGGTAGCAAGTCGGCATATCACCTCAGAACCTCCAATCCTTCAGGCAACGGACTCTGCTCAATCCACGCTCTGATCACATTAGCGAATAACTCTGGCTTCTGCAGATTCCATGTATGTACCACCCCTCTCACCACTGCACCTAAAGGCCCCTCGATGGGCATCTCCCTCCCAATCCTCCTCACCGCTTCAATATCATCTGTGCTCTCTGCCGCAATCGATAGCGTTCTCACCGGTAGTGTCTTGATATCCTCCCACTTGAGCTCCATCAACCCCATGTCCACAGCATAAATCACTTCCCACTTTCTATTACGCTGCATCTCTTTCAAAAGTTCATCATGCCGTCGCATACCGCGAAGGTTGACAGCCACCAGCATGTATAACCATGTCGGCACAAGCTTGAGAAGCACCAGCATTACGTAGTAGGTGATGCTTGGATGACCGACAAACCATGCCCAGTTGCCCTCCATGAGGTGCCCCGCGGTAACGACGGCAGAGTGGACCAGCTCCGGATGCTGCCGGCTGAGACGGAGGGTGATGAAGGCGCTCATGGAGAGGCCGACGACGTGGGCTCGGCAGTTATGCGCGTGCCGCCGGATGAGCAAGGCCACCCGCTCCGTCGGGCTGGAGATATCCGCGGGGAGGGTTTCGCAGGATTGGGAGTGGCCGCTGATATCGGGTGCGATGATGTGATAATCTGATAGATAAGGGATCACAAAGCACTACTCGATATGTGAGTTGAGAAGGCCATGGAGGAGCACTACTGTGGTAGGTTTATCTTGGTTGAGACTACCGAAGAAGAGTTCTTGCTCTGCCTCGATCAATGCTGGCGATGCCATCTTTGCTTAATTCTGGAAGACAGTGAAATAGAGACGCCGTTTGGTATAAGTCATGTCTGAAGTATCATGCCACCTCCTCCATCTCCAAGCTTCTTCGATTCAGCTGAGTAAAGCTGGTTACGCCGCCGCCATTTTGCTATCATATCACCATCAGCTGCACTGCTGCAGCCTATAAAAACATCTGACGAGATTTACTATCAACAATGCCGGCAGTCATAAAAAGACAAAACATAAAAACTTTTTACTCTCCGACTTGGAACATCGTCTCTGAAGTTTTGTTTCGCAGTTAGTCAACAGTATCATTGTGTTTTGACAGCGTAGTATCGATGATTATCACTACTCCAAACATCTGCCAAGTGTTTGCATCTCAGGGTGGCTCTGCTATAGGGTTAGAAAACTTATCGCAAAAAGTCTGCTACAAAATATGGCTATGACACAAGTTTCATTCCATACGTTATGCCCTAAGGCTCTTATCTCAGCGTGGTATCGGCCGCGTTTCCAAGACGATCATACATAAGCCGTCGAGATACCGATCGGAAGGTCGACGTTCCTGTTGCAAGATAGTTTCACCGTCGCGACGCCGTTTCTGCAACTACACTTTTCGCTTCATTTGGCGCCACAGTCAGCATCCACAAATTCTGCGACCGAAGAAGTAGACAAGAAGTCTGACTCAATCAACCTCCTTTATCTTGGCGCTAGATAGTGTGGCAGGTCAGTGAAAAAGATCACCAGATGCCATGTTTCACAAACCGTTGACGGGATTCTCGCGAAGCGCCATGATGAAGAAATCCTCTGGTTTATGGAGAATTCCAAGTCAATGAAAAACGTCCAACATGAGTTGAAAATGAAGCCATCACCGACTCACTGTGGACTGAGGCTGGCAGGGTGCGCACCAATAGCCGCCAAATCTGGAACCGAAAGCTAGTGGGCGAGACGCCATGTGGGACAGGGGTCATGGCCTGGAAAGCCCCTGGCTCAGGGCAGCCGATGTCCCTAGCGGTCCCTGACACACGGCGGCCATGCTCATGCAGGCTAGAGTGGCCGTTGGCAGGCTTGGGCTGGGTTCTTGGCGGGCAAGGATTTGTATTGACGATATTTGACCTCCTATCACAGGATTTTGAGAGCTTTTGTGAATGTGATTGAGAAGAAGATGGTCTGATAGATAGAATGATGTCCTGTTAACTCCTATGTATTTTTTCTCTGCCAGCGTTTCACTAAACCAAGCCAAACAACAACTAAACCTCCCGTCTACAAGCTCGCTCTCCCCTAGTCCAACCTGAAACGAGCTCATCCACCACCCTCACCAGACTCGCTCCAAACTCTGCACTGCTTGGCCAGCTTGGCCTTCCCTTCTCGTGATTAAGTTTACAGCCATGTCCCTGTCCCCGCTAGTCTTCGATCTTGACACCGCCACAACGAGGGAGCCAAGAGAACCAACATCTTGGCCGTGCCTGCGACAAGTCCTGAACACAGACGAGACAAGCCTGTCACTCGTCAATGTCAATATGTGTTTTGTTATTCCCATTGTGAAGCACAACGACCGTCACGATGCCAGTTGATGTCACCTATATCGCCTATAGCCGCTCACAGCCTCATAGTTCCATAGTTTCGACTTGTCTTGGACCAACCAGATAACATCAACTCCATCTTCCAAGCATTCCCCTTGCAACCGCCAGTCCCACGATATAACGTTTCTTGGAACCTTTCCACAAGCTAAAAGACCTGCCGTGCCGCTCAACCGGGCCCCATTGCTACTTTCGATTCTTCGCCCCTCCCTGACAATCTCGTTCTTTTGGCTGTTAAAGGTCAAATCAGTCCGGGCTCGTCTTGGTCTGGTACGATTTGAGCGGCGCGTGGGCTGGTCCCCTCTTTTTCACTTCTTACCCCCTGGTTCTCTTGTACTTCTTTTATTCTTTTTACTACTAGGCGATCTACCCTTTGGCTGATCTTCGATTTATTAACTTGATTCTGTTTCCTTGCTCTTTTTTCCTTACTCCATATCTCTTATAATAAGTACCTATCGTTGCCAGTGGTGGAGCTACCTTATTGTCACGACGTCTTCATTATTGGGATTTTGAGAACCATACCCACTCAATTCAGCTCGACGCATATAATCACTCCACGGCAGTGATTCAGTTTACTTCAATTCTCACCGCAGGACGGGAAAATAAATTATTCGGTCAATTGAAACGAAAAGAAAACGGATTGGAAATCGCTACGGATCACGCTCTCACGCACTCAAACAAAAGCCTACCGAAATCACTCAGACGAAAGACACGCAGCGCACTCACTCAGAAAGAGCTTGGAAGAATTACCACGGAATGATGGCCTCGGCCTTGTCACTCCGCCTCGCGGCAACAGCCCTTTTCGCTCTCTCCGTCTCAGCACAGTCATCACCCAATGTTATCGACTCTATCATCCGAGCAGCCGATGATGTTCTCACCCGGCCATACGTCTCCCTACTATCAACACCGCTAGCCGAGCGCGATGGGAACATCACAGTCGACCAGCTTCCCGCAGGAGACGTCCCTCTCACCAAGGAAGGTTCGCTAAATCTTACAGCCTGGAACACAGACACCAATGCTGCATGCCGTGCAGTCCTTGGCGGTCTGCACAAGAGCACAAACCCCTCTGGGACATGCGTGTGCTACAATCTTCCGTCTCTGGATGTGAAGACGGGTGTATTCGAAGCTGATATTCGATTGTATCAAGTTTCGCAAGCCAGAGGTAGTTTTGCAGCTGTTGCACCAGAGGATATCAACGTTGGGATCTCGTATAATGGCGCAAGCGTCATGCCGATACAGCCTACGGATGTCAACGGCACAGGCCTGATAGGCAAGAAGCCTGGCATGGGAAAGAGGGAAGAAGGAATGCCGCTACTACAATCATATATGTTGGTTGGAAAGATTGACGCGAACAAGATGACGGATAATATGACTATGTAAGTTCTCACTCTCACTACTTTTCAACTGAATTCACAGTCGCTAACTTTCTACCAGGGATGAACTCGAATGCCATATCATGCCAACACTCACCCTCACAGCACGAAACAGCACAGGGGGTGTCATCCGCACCAACGTCTCCATCAACGAAGCCGCTTTTCTCACCGGCGTCTTCTCCCAAGATGTAGTCATGTCCGGCTTCGCAATGGCCAAAGCCGCCGTCGACGACCAGGTCGCCGCTCTCAACAACGGTACTGTCGCCTTCGTCCTCCCTGGGGTACAGCTCATGGTTCTCCCCATTGGTCTGAGCATCATGAGCTTGTGGCTGCTCATATTCGTCTCAGTCGTTGGCTTCGGCACGTATGAGCGCTACAACTACGCTCTCATGTACCAGCGCAGACAAGCAGTCACCATGCCCAAGAAGGCGACAATATGAAGCAGGATCTGAATACAGTGCTGGGATTTAATCAAGCGAACTTTTCACTACTTTTACGGCCATGCATAGCGTTGTCGACTTATTTTTTTCTTAACAGTTTAACTTTCATAAGCGTGTCATTTCCACTCTGCCGATATTCAGGCAACCTATGTTTTTTTAGTTGATATCCGACCTTACCTGGTCTCTAGACTCACCTTCTACATTACCGCATTAGATAGTCTCATAGCATCAATCTACCAGCTGATGACTGGCTTAACAACCACCTATGAAGTTCGTCCAATAGTCAGCATCTGGAGACTTGACAGATTGTGGGACGATTCTCCTCTACGTGAAACATCATCAGAACCCGGAAATCCCTCTTGCCGGGACCCTTGTTACATGACGTTGCATTAGGCTGTCGGTGTCAAAACTGTAATGAGATTCTTGGTATCGTAATATAACATCTAACATGGCTATGTGAAGGAAATCATGGGCCAGTCGCATAAATGTAACAACTCCATCGCTGTAAGGACCGTCTAATGCAAACTTAAGGAAACCGTCGAATCATAGCAAGAAAATTCCTCCAACTCCTCCAAGCTTCCAAGCAATACCCATCTTCGAAACGCCGCAGAATAGTCTAGAACCCGAACTACGAAATTGACAACCTCCTCTCTGCACTCCTCCATCGCCCTTTCGCCCAGAGAAAGCATTCTGTGAAGACCATATACCACCCTGTCACCATCCAGAAAGACAGGATGACACCCAGCCCACCCATAAGACGTGCATCGACGATACCCCGTGTCATTGTCTCGCGTATAGCATCGTTCATCATCAGCCACCCATAAATTGGGATAAGTGGCTCCTGGGATTTGAGACGCAAGGACAGCCGGTTTGCAGGACCTTCTCGCTCACGCTTCCATTCCGAGATAGTGTCCGACATGCGCCAGGCTACCTTGTTGTTGATTTTCTCCCATGTCATCTCGCAAGCGTAGGATCTTGCGGCTCGTCCCATCTGAGTACGAAGGTTGTGGTCCTGACCAAGTTTCATCGCCTTGGCCACGAAACCATCGAGGTCATCTGGTGGAATGAGGAAGCCGTTCCCCCCTTCCTGAACGATATCGGATGGGCCACCTTCATCACGAGCGATGACTGGGACGCCGCTGGCCATGGACTCCAGAACAACAAGGCCGAATGTTTCTGTGACGGAACAGTGCAGAAACACATCACCACTGGCATAAGCAGTAGCAAGATCTTCTCCGACCTTGAATCCAGCGAAAACAACTTTACCCCTTTCCCTCAAAGGATCGAAGAGCTCTTGAACTTCCTTTTCAACATCGGGGTTGCGATTACCACCCACGATGTACAGCTTGAAGTTCAGTCCTCGGGCATCGAGCTCCTTTGCAGCCTTTGCCAGAAAGTCGAAGCCCTTCTCGCCAGCGATGCGGGAAACCGTCACGAAGATAATTTCGCCGTTAGGGGCCAACTTCTCTCGCAGTTCCTCGTTCCTCATCCTGGGGTTGAACAGCTCAGTGTTGACGCCCCGTGTCAGAACCTCCAGCTTATCTTCCGGGACCTTCTGGCCCACCAGATATCGTTTTACGAAGCTCGAAGGGTAGAAGATAGTCTTGATCGAGGAGTGGGTGAAGAGGTAGCTCTGGACGGCTGCGAAGGCAAAAACAGCGACGTGGCTCAGAGGTGCCGGGAATAGGATAGAGCAATAACCGGCGAGGTCGGTCTGGAAGTTGCAGATGACAGGTATTTGCTTCTCTTTCGGTTGCTGTCGAAGTTGCAGCATCACCTGGAAACCCAGACTTGCAGGTGACGCGAGGTAGATCAGATCGGGGGGAGCGTCATCACCAAAGGTTCTTGAGTATAACGTCGAATTGCGCACCGGGTAGACGATAGAAAGCTCGGGGTTAAATGGGAGAGGATATCCAGTTACTCTGACTTCGGGCTGTTTATCCGCAGGAGACATGGTTGGTGATGGAGGCGGGGTGAAGGTGTTGTGCTCCGTGTGGTTGTGTGGCGCAACCACTGCGACTTGAGCGCCGTGGGCACGTAGATGGTTAACAAGCATCAGAGTCGTACGGCTAACACCATTGACTGGTCCAAACGACTCAGTGCAGAGAAGAATGCGCTTCCCTTTGAGGGTATCAGGGAACTCGGAGAGGTCATGGCTAGGATAGCGCGATTGAGTCGCGGATGGCGCTTGGGCAACCATGATGTTGGTTTGCAGCAAAATGCTTCAAACGAAAGTTATCGTGAAGACATGGCGCAAAGCAGACGAGAAGCGGAACGCGACTCTTTTCTCTTTCGAAACATTGGGGTCACAAACAAGCATTGGAAGAAATGCCTCGCACGTGGACAGAAGCAAGGCCATGAGAACGAGACAATGCGTCGCTGGGTGCACATGAGGCGCAGGATTTGCCATGAACGAGGCTGCAATACAAGCCAGAGTAAACACCACGAGGAGGGGTTGCTGGATGCAGTTCGTCGATCTGTAGGGACCAGACCGGTGGGGGAGGGGCAGATGGAGGGGGTCGATCTTGATCGGATGGCATGGTGCAAACGAAAATACAGAGTTGGATTGATGGATATGTTGGATGTCTTTGTTGTAAGGAATCTTTCAACTTTCTGACCAAGCCTCATGTTGAAGAGCAGATCATGATAGACCTATTGTCAATCATGACAGAAGCATTAGGAAGCGATTGAAGACCCTTTTTCTCCAGTGACCACGGCATGCACTATTTTGGAATCACTTGATTCCAGCATTGAGAGAACAACTGCCGGTCTTGTGCCAGACTCTTCGGTAGCAGCGGTTCGCCTGGGCGATATGCGATGTTGAGTCCCTGGCATTAACGATTCGCTGAGATCTGTGTCGTTGGAGATCTCCTGGTCGGGGCGCGGATGATGGACGAATCAGATGCGTCGTCGATATCACATTGTCCCAAGACGCTCAATCCGCCAATGGCAGAGAAATCGCGAATGGCCATTGCAATTCCAACCCCCGTGGTCGGGCTGGTCTGAGCCATTGGCGGTAGGCTTTTTGCCATACCAGTCAAGAAGCATCTGGATCTCGTCTCGTGATAGATTCATTTTTTTAATTTTAGCTCGAGAATAGAATTGTTAGCAATCAAGGCCGGCCTTCTGTAAGACGTCGGAAAGAGACGGAGTATCTCTTATTACTAGCCAGCCATGGGTTGCGAGCGGGAGCTATCGGCATAGATTGGTGGCGCTATGGTGAGCTTTTAGGCAAAAGCAGAGTCGCATTTCATACTAAGAAATGACCAGCAACTTTTAATCAAGTGGTTGGCGGCAGGCATTCGTAGGCTGGTAATAAAGAAAGAGATTAGATGATTAGACCAACATTGACAGAAGAACTTGACGGGGATTATTCCCGCACGTGTATTGTCACGTGCGTCCCTTCTGTCACTCGTTCCTCACCGCACGGAACTGTAATCTGTTATAGTACCAAGGTGTAAAGCATGATCAACTGTATAAAGGAATCACTGACGAATCCTTTCCTGGTTCCCAGTGGCAAGCTCGGTGCTGTGACAACATATTTGCAACGCCGCATCATCAAAGCATTGCAGATGGAGACAACTTGACCAGGGCATGTCAGAAAATCGCGCCTCTGCCTTGGTATACCTTGAAGTATCCTCTATATTCTCCTGGCGATCCAAGCGAAGTGGAAATCACCAATGGTGAGACCCTCTCACCGAAGCATTAAGCAGAGTCGCTTCGCAGTTGTAAACATCAGATGGTCTGGTGTTTATGGAACCCGCCGATATGCTGCTACAAGGCCTAGCGAGCTCGAATGATGATGGAATTGACCGGCCGATCCACTACCATGATCAGAATCCTCGAATACCCATCAACATGGGCATTGAGCTGCTGTGGACACATGAACTGTCTGACTGCAGCGCGCGACTGATACAGACGCGGCTTGGAGCCTCCGTTCAAATCTCCATTATCTTCCCGTCTTGGCTCGCAGACCCCAGGCGAACAAAAAGCTCATGACGCAGAGATCCATCATGGCGCCTAGCAATAGTCGCTAGATAGAGTGGGAATGGGATTAATTAGTTGCAAGGGTTTCTGTTATTAGCTTGGTGATGTGCCCACCCAGTGATAACTGGAGGCGGAAGATTTGCACCAACAGAACGGCAGCATCATGCCGACTGATCAACTAACACGAACTCAAGAGCTTATGCTTAATGGTAGGCCGCATGGTAAACTTCGTGTCCCTCGGTAACGGTCCATACATCCGCGAGTGGTGAAAACTTTCAAGGGTTATCCTGTGGCCAGTTCGTCGCCGAGTTAGCGTTCAGCCGCAATATATTCTTTTCGGGTCAATGCAGAGAAGAAGCCGGGTATTAGCCTCACTGATAACCTGAGTATTCAGAGATCTGTATACAGAAATAAGCGATTAGTTCTTGGCGTCACCTGGAGTAAACCCTTGGCAGGACATTGTCATACTGGATCACTTTAAATTCTCGTATGTAAGCCCTCGAAAAGGAAGCTGGCCTGCTGCGATTTGACAAGTCAAATACGAACCATAAGATTCTGCACATTGCAATACCCAATCCTGCGTTGATCATGATGATTTGTTTCAGGATAAGCCAACATTTATTATCGCCATGCTCAGATTAAACATCGCCTCATCCAACATACGCCCAAGCATTCGAATGAGGTTCCAGAAAAGAACTGACGGCTTGCCAAGAGTCGCAAGAATATGTGGCTTGATTCTATTCCTGGGCACAAGGTTTCAGTCAGCATTTACATATACACGGAGTCGGCCGAGTAAGCACAGTGTCTTCTCTTCTTTATGGTTCGGCAAGACTCCGTTTTTTTTTAATTTTTTTTATGACGGGCATCGCAGAGCGCTCAATTAATTACCCCTGAGGGCGCGAAATACATGTTCTCCATCGGCCCAGTCGGCATCGGGTGAAATGGGATGAAATCGATATTACGGCTACTCACTCATTCAAGGCATTGGCCGCCGTTGTGATTAATTAGTTGTCTTGGTATTAAGAGGCTGCAGGGGTTGTAATATGCTTGATAATCGAGGTCCCATCTAAGACAATTACCCATGAAATTGAGTTTTGCTTCTCAAGCGTGCCGGCTGCTGTAATGTCTTGAATTCATCCCTGATAACAGAAAAGGACATGTATGTCGATTGCCTTCACCGTCTCGTTCCTATTCCATTAGTCGACTCACTATCACCTTTTGCATGCCATGGCACATCAGCCGGGGGTTGTGGCTACTGTAACGAGTCGTTACAGCAAAGGGCCCACCCCTGTCTATCAGTTGGTCGAAATCTCGGTGTTGACTTGATCTTCAAATCATGTCAGCCTCGCAGAAATGATATATATCCATTATGGGAGCACAGCTATCAGGCGATGTACGGAGGGCGCATCCCGCCGAAAATTTTGCACCTGTTCTGGTTTCACGAGCACACCAAGTTCTCTTTTATTTTTATTTTTTTATAAGCCTGTCAGCTTCACGAGGCTGAGGCAAACCTTCGTTCTTAGTCGCGTAGTCATCGGGATTGTTACAATGACGCATTGCCCGTGCACCCTGAAATCGTGAATCGATAACGGGAATGCGTTATTATCTGTAGGAAACAGTCTGGCCAGGTCTCTTCCCGCCCCCAGCAAACACTGCAGGGCATACAGTACCTTAGCGAAGAGTCCATGTTCCATTTTGATGGCTTGGACTTGGGTGATATGAGGGACAGTGCGTTGGACAGTGCATAACCGGGGTGTGGACCCTTGCTCCAGTACCCGTTCTTCCTTGTATGTTGAGCAATTAGATGGTTTGCTTGATTTTAGACTGGATTCTGACAATATTGGCTGTTAGCCTAATTAAATAGAGTAAACGTGCCCACTTCAAAATAGCCTCATATTGTTGTTAAGTTTGATGATTAGAGATTACCTAGAGAAGCAGTTCTTTCGAGATATGTAGAGTGAATAAGAATAAACTCACCGACAAGCCTTACCGGGCAAAACTTTCGTCACCACTGCACCTCTGTATAATAAGCTTAGCCGCGCAAGGCATGTGGGGGGTTGTATTGGAGGGACCCGGTTTGCGCGGGAGCGGAGAGCTTGCGCAGCCCAGCCTTGTAGCGCACCGTGCTTTATCTGATGGATAGGTACTGTACAGTGCTATTGGGTCATTTCTCGATCTAATTCCAGGGCCCCTCGAGCTCTAAATTTTCGAACCTAAGTACCTTTTCAAGCGGGTTGCAGTGGTCGTGGTACCTGCATCCTGTGGGAGTGTGCCCCTGGGATCCCTGAAAACCCATCCCTGCCCCTCCAAGAATCGACA
>JABCJY010000913.1:0-44853 GCA_013184415.1 Fusarium concolor
CCCCCTTCCCATCCAAACATCTACTCGCCCCAAAGAACCCCCTCGGTCCAGGATGTACCTTTCCAGCCTCACCCGTCATCTCCGCCGGCGCAATCTCCAACTCATGCCAACTAAACTCTCCACTCTCAACACCAGGAACAGCATTGCGAATAGCATCCTTCACGCGTGTAGCGCTGAAGTCGTCAGACGGAAGTTGTAAAGTCCACATGTCAGAATAGAATGGATGTCCTTCGGTGTAAGTTTTGTCGGAGGAGAGGTCCGCGTCTTGACGGCTGCCGAGGAGATAGAGCAGATAGCGCCGTCCGAGACCGGTTGTTACGGGGATTAAAGCGCTGCCTACTCGTGGGCGAGGACCGGGGACGATGGGGTTGGAGGGGAAGTCGACACTTGTCCACTCAGGTAGTACCTCGATAGATTCATCTTGGATATTACCAACTTTGATGTAATGAACTGACCCATGAATATCCGACTCAGCACTAATGCTGTAAAGCGTCCCCTCAACAAACTGCGAAGCCAAAGGCGCCGCAGGAGCATCAGGTAATTCATGCCAAAGCCTCGTCGTAAAGTCAAGCAACCACGTCCCCGTCGTACGCTTTCCACTCTCAAAGCCTCCATGCAAGATAAGGTTATCTTTCTTCGCATCATAAAAGATCTGATGCCCATGTCGAGACTGCGGTGCTTTTCCAGCAGCTGTTATAGCTGACCAGCGCGCAGCTTTGGGTTCCCATTCCCAGAGGGTGAATTCATCGTCTGCTGATGCGTCATCGCTGTTTTGGCCGCCGAAGATGATGAGCGTGTCGCGACGCGCGCAGGCGGCGTGGTTTACGCGTGGGGGAGGGATGTGGCCTTCGTCGCCTACGGCTGGGTAGCATGCGTATTCACTGTCTGCATTATCGCCTATGGAGATGGCGTGGATGTCGTTGTTGCAGAGTTGGCCGTCTTGTTTCTTGCCGCCAAAGATGTAAGCTTTGTCGTCGATGACAGTGACGGTATGATGAGAGCGGGCAAGTGAGAGTCTGTGTCTATAACCATCAGCACTGTATCGTTTGCTAAGTGAGGTCCACGCGTACGAGTCATCTTCCTTCGGGGTTGATGCAATCTGGCTCAAGAGAGCCGTGATGGGTTGTGTAGGACGGGCGATTGTGGCTGCGGCGCCGACTTCAAGGCCGGTCGAGACGACCTGTTCTGCTGCGATGACTCCTGCTGCGACTTCTGCCATTGTGAATGATGATTGATGAGGTTGAGTTGTTGTGTGAGCTCGGATACAAATTATGAGGCTGATGATGACAAGGAGACGTGACGTCAGGATGCAAGCGGGTCTTCATGACGTAATTTTCTGAGTGTTGGAATGTGAAACACCAGAATGAGATTTGAGCTGTCTTTTTGTGATAGATCCATAATCAATGATATGGTCTGACTGTCCAATGTCTTTAGAGTGAGTGAGGCCGATATGTCGTACTGTCAAGTCGTTGCGCTTGAGTTGATAACTCACTGGGCTAACTGGATCAACTACGAGTCGGACACCAGAACTCCAATTCATCGCGGCGTGTTTGAAGCTGAGACTCATCATAGTTCACATGTGTCAATTCGCAATGGCCTGAATGGAATGAGACTGAGAGCATGAATGCGAAAACGTCAGTTGGCCAATGATATCATCAGCCATTACCCCGGAAATAAACAAGCTTGTGCCAATCCGTCACAGTTTCATTTTAGCTTGACGACTACGTTATGCTCTAACCAAAAAGAGTGTTCAATGCCCTGAGCCTTGAGAGATTCACTCAAACCGGCATCAGTGTTAGACGGCCTCATGAAATACATGCATCACGCAGTAGATATCGCTCCAAAATATGGAGTAAATACATATGCTGCCCAGGACGGCACTGAATTAAACATTTACACTAAAGTGGCAAAAGCCAGTCATCAACTCTATCTAGCATCTGTAGTCTAATGATATGTCTATCATTCATTCACTCATAAACACTTATTTGTGGCGCATCTCCCACTCGTAAATAGCCATCATGAAAGGTCCAACACCACGGGTATCGTTAGGAACAACAGGGACAGAAGTATAATACTGCCAAACGTTAGAAAATCCCAATCTCAATCAATAATCAGTGTAGACTTACCTCGAAGGATGCATCGCTGTTCAGAGATCCAACCTCGACGGTTCCCTCCCAAGTAATAGTTCCGTTATTCTTGTTCTTGGTGACAAAGTCCTTAATGAGCGCCTTGTAAGCTTGCTTAGCAGGCTTTGTGTAGGTCTTCTTGTCAAGAAGACCACGGCGAAGACCAGCCAACCAGCCGTAGGTGAACATAGCAGATGCAGAGCTCTCAACGTAGTTGCCCTCAACGCCCTCGTACTCCTTGTTCATGACAAGTTCCCAGAGATGGCTCTCAGGACCCTGAGCGGCGAGAAGAGCAGAGGCGAGATCCTTGTAGTAGGTGCGAAGACGCTTGTAGCCGGGGTGAGACTTGGGGAAGACGTCGAGGACTTCGATCAGTGACCAGAAGTACCAGCCGACGGCGCGGGACCAGACAAGAGGAGATGCACCAGTCTTGGGATCCGCCCAGACGGCGATCTTGCTCTCGTCAAAGCCGTGGACGGGAAGACCGGTCTCCTTGTTGATGGTGACTTCCTGGATCTTATCCCACTGAAGAGCAATATCATCCCAAGCAGTGGTGTTCTTGGCGTCGAACTCAGCAGTCCAAGTGGCGTAGAAAGAATCACACATGAAGATTCCATCAAGCCACATCTGGTCAGGATAAGTAGGCTCACGATGCCAGAATCCACCAGTAGGAGTTCTAGGATGCTGGTTGATTCTGTCACGGATAAAATCCGCTGCCTTCTTGTACTTGTCCTCGCCAGTGCGCTTGTACCAGTACAGCAAGTTCATACCAATACGGTAGTTATCAAGCGAGTACTTCTTCATGTCGTAGTTGATAATGGTACCATTCGGCGCAACGACATCGTCCATCTGCTCGCGGTACCAGTTGACAAGAGTCTTGTTCTTGGTCAACTCGATGGTAGCTTCGTAGCCCTCGTACACAACAGCGCGGCCGTACCAGTAAGCGCGTTGAGTCTCGTTGTTGTTGCGGATCCAAGAATCAGCCGTCTTTGCGAGGAGATCGTTGGCAAAGACCATGTTGGCCGAAGCCACGGCGAGAAGAGTCTGGAACTTCATGATTGACGAGGAGTAAAAAGTGTCGATGCGAGACCGATGGCCCCAAAAGTCAAGTGGGAACTGGAGGTCTTATTAAATACAGCGCTGCATGGTTCGATGCGATCCACCTGACCCGTGTTAACGATTGTCATTTCACGATAAGGCCATGTCAAAAAGAGAGGGAATTTCTCCGTGCCCAGAACACGAATTGGCCAATAAGCTTAATTCTTTAACAATAACCTTGCCCTGTATCTTTTTTTGGACGATATGCTCGGCCGATGGTTTCATATTAAGTGGTTCAATCACCGCTTACAGTTACATTGACCGCGGATTAATCCGGCGGGCCGTAATTCTCCGCCAAACGGAATCCCTGGATATTCTAGCCCCTGAGAGCTCATCCAGTGTTGGTTGCGCTCACCTGGTGGGTGGGCTTTCCTATAGAGACATATACTCCGCTGTCGCTATGGCTTGGCCGTTCTATTTGCGTAGATTTCATCTGAAGTGCCATATTGGGTATCTGCATCATCAAGATCCACTGGGAGAGATATAGCCGCATATACGAATCGATTTGGTGCGGTGACAGTTCTACTATTATCCACCTATCGGTCTGTTATTTTAAACCTTTAAGCTTGTATTTTGTTCGTTGTCAATTTCGCTTCCGTATATTCTTCCAATTAGCCTCCCACGGCGGCACTTCATGCCCCCAATTTCGTGGCCGTTGCACAGCCACCCCCAACACAGCCACAAGACATTACAGGTCATGTCGAGCGTATTTGCTCTTGTGTCTGATCCATTCTCCATATCGGAACAATAGAAAAGCGATAGGAATAAAAGCGATCGAAATAAATGCCAACGTTGAACTGGCCCAGTTTACTCCAATCTCTTGTACATTGCTGTCGCGAAAAGTGGCTGGTTATATTAGTCATCTGTTTTACCTACCCTGGATCAATCAATAAACTTACAAAACCAGCACCAAAGGCGCTTCTGAAGAAATCGTTGCCAGCGAGAACAGATGCTGCGTATTCTGGATACGCATCGCTCAGGTAGTTGAGAACAGAGTTGAATAGCAAAAAAGCCCCAATCGAGAACCAGCCTGGGCAATGGTTGGGATTATCCAATGGATGTCTGTCCGAGATGACCATCCGAACCAGAATAGGCAAATCGGTATCGCGAATGCCCCCACGAATGACGGTGGCAATCGCCATTCGGGTTTGAGTTCTCCATTCTCATTGAACTTGGGCTCGATATACTTGTGTTGGTACCAAATAAATGGTGGCAGAACAACAAATACAGCGATCAAGATGCCCAAATAGGCTAAGCCCCGGGTACCCAGCGTAAAGCCGTAAATCTCAACGAACACAATCGGAAAGGACTCAAACCATATGTACAACAGCCCATAGATAAGCGCGATGTACAGGTTCAGCACAAACAACAATAGGCTCGCCCAAACTCAATTGAAATGGCCGAACAAGGGTCATCAGCGCAATGTCCTTCGACATATCCTGCGTCGCCAACTCAGCCTCACAAACGAGTTTATCATTACCCGTAACCTGTCTGAGTCTACAACTGCGGCAGTACAAGATATTAGAGGGCGATGTCTCAGGAAGGAAGAAGAAGAACAAGACGAGTGAAAAGCCAGATAGCCACATAAGTTCCCAGATCGTCCATGTCCATCCTCTGGCTTCGGCTGCGAAGCCTCCTACCAGAGGACCAAGAGTAGGACCGCAGATTGCACCGACGCCCCAAACTGCTATACCATACGTTCGCTTTGAAGGTTTGTACATATCTCCAATGGAAGCACCGCCTGTAGCGAGAGACGGTGATCCAATGAAACCAGTGATGAAGTGAAACGCGAGAAGCATGCCGAAATTTTTCGCGAGAGCGGAAGGGACTTGCAGGACGACGAATAAAGCCAGTGTAATGATGTACACTGGATTGCGAACGACCTGATGGATTTCGGAAAGCGGTGACCAGACCATTGGACCAAGACCGTATCCTGCGACGAAGAGCGTGAGGCCGAGTGTTGCGGCGACCTGTGATACGTTGAAGACTTGCATTACGTCTTGAATTCCGGCGGAGTAGATTGCTGAACCGATGTATACTGAGAATGTAAGGAGACAGATCTCAAATGTAATGAAGAATCGTTTCATACGAGACTAGTTCCGTGGATTCTGCTAAGTTAGCTAAGTTTGAACATGGTCTGGTGGACTTGCCTCTGTATCATCTGGACCGTGCCATTCCACGACGTACGCATCTCTTCCTTTCTCACGGTCAATTGGACAACCGCTTACTTCGTTAACCTCAATATCCCGTGACGATGCTGCAGTCGAGGACGAAGATTGCGATCGCCAAGTGTTTTCGGCTGGCTGAGGCTGACCGTATCGTGCCATATTAGCCGACTTTTCAACATGGACATACTTCTTCCATAATGAAGAGTCTTCTTCTTCTGGATATTTGAAGACTTTGCCGCCGGTGATGAGGCGTATGGAATGGCCGAAGATGGTATCGCGAATGAGGTCTTTCATGATGTCGATGGATAAAGAACTTGAGATAAATGGAATAAAAGGATGCAGCACATTATTCTATAATAATTAGAGGACAAAGCTATGTCCTCATGATCGTTGTGTCATAGATAGTATTGCTGCGGATATAGCGCAATCTTGGAATCACGGCAGTCAACGGTGATCGTTTTTAAGACATCATTTTTGACCGGGAATCGGTATTTAACTAGTGCCTTCGCCGAATAACTAACACAATAGCTTTTAGAATATTTAATGTAGCTATCCGAGACCTGCGGCAAAATTGAGCCATGGTGGAGTTGAGATGTTGGTAGTGAGGTCATTGATCTTAGGACGCGGTGACGTACATGACTTCAAGTGAAAAATGAGGTTTGGGTTATTGATTCTGAGAATGAGATACCGGAGTGGCGCGGTATATGTTTGTTGCTATTTAAACCATTTGATTGTCTGGTATGGCTGGTCCAGCTGAGGCATGCAACGTTCTTGGCTTCTAGGTCCATTCGTGAGCAGCTAGTCTCGATACAGCACCATCCCATCGTCTCCGATGCATCAGTTGAAGAGTACAGAAGGGGATAGGATAACAGGACAGTCGGAATCGCTATCATACACTTATTATCTTCAAGTATGAAGGAGGTTTGAAGGTGTTGCCGAATTCGTCTTGATTCTCCATCTCCCTGCATCTCGCATCTGGCATCCTTGTATCGGAGCTCTGTTCCGTATTTCCATTTCTCTGTCGCTCTTGGCATCGTTGGATCCTCTGATAGCTTCCAAATCGAGAATGCCATACAACCCTGTGTTGGTTGTCATTCCCCGCAGGGTACTCAGTAATGATCTGATATGCGGGATAAAACCGCTCCAATGAACAGCGGAGTTTGTTCGTTGTTTCCTTCCCTTTTGATTCTTGTTCTCGAATTATCTTAAAAATGGCGCAAATACAGAACGAATCATTGAACCGACTGAACGACAGCCCCTTGCAGGCAGATGTACGATATCTTGAGAGGTCAAGAGATATTCACTGACGATTTCCCAGGATGCTGCGTCTTTGAGTAACGAATCCGCCTTAGCTGACTCGTACGTGCATCAAATCAAATCGCCATCACCAATTAACAAACCTCCAGTTTGGACTCGCCGAGTTACATGACTTCTCTGAACTCCAGCGTTTTGAACTACAAGTATTCTCTCCATTCCAAATGATATTCTCATCTGACATGTTTCCCGCAGATATGAAGTGCGCTTTCGTGATGATATTCACCCTTGAGCTCAACTGACATGTCCATAGAACGGTCGCCGTTATCATGCTTTTCGGGAGGGCGCGTATTTAGTTGTAAGCTCAAAACAACTCTGCGATAACGTATACTTACCAAGGCTAGCCAAATGACGATGATGAACAAGATAGAATGGACTTGGGACATCATATCTACCGTCTTGTCCTTGGCGGAGAGCTCTATCTTGCGCCAATTGGAGATGAAGTCAAGAGAGTCCTGGACCTTGGCACTGGAACTGGTATCTGGGCGATAGACTTTGCCGAGTACGTATTCCTGATCAGACATTCAGGAATCATAGCCACTAACTATCCATACAGCGAGCTTCCTTCAGCTGAAGTCCTGGGGACAGATCTAAGTCCCATCCAACCTCAATGGTACGTCAATACCTCCGCTGTCAACCTCGCTAATATGACACAGGACCCCACCAAACTGCGTCTTCGAAGTCGACGATTTCGAATCAGAATGGCTCTTCCGTCAACCCTTTGACTTCATTCACGCACGGGAACTTGGAGGCTGTATAAGCAACAGCAAGCAATTCTTCACTCATGCTCTGCAAAGTCTAGTTCCCGGAGGATATCTGGAGATGCAGGCAGTTCACGCTGAGTTTAAGTCCGATGATGGTACTAAGGATAAAGCAGAGAATGCTTTGCTCTGGATGAAGACTATAGCCAAAGGAGCGGCTAAGTTTGGAAAGCCATTGGATGCTGCTCCTAAGTGGAAGAAAGAGATGGAAGAGGCGGGCTTTGTGGATGTTGAGCAGAAGATCCTCAAGGTAAGTCTCCTCTTTCTTCAAGATGTTCTACTAACAGTAAGAGGTCCCAATTGGGTCTTGGCCTAAGGACCCCAAGCTGAAGGAAATTGGAAATTTCCAAGCAGTGCAGGAAGCACAAGTGATCGCATCGTATACTCCAGGGATCTTCTCGCATATTCTTGGATGGAGTGATGAAGAGATCCAGGTCTTTATGGCAAAAGTGAAGAAGGATCTTTCTGATCCTGCTATTCACTTGTATCTTCCAGTTTATTTTATCTGGGGCCGGAAGCCTGAATGATTGGGAGTTCCAAGGCGATATAATGACTAAAACTATGATGGGTTGCCAATAGTGAGAAGCACCAGAGCTATGCCATACGTGAAAGCTAAGATGGTATTTGCTTCTGATAGAGGAGACGCTGGTCCATGTATGTCGATCGTATAGCTCTTGCGATAGCTGCAAAACTCGTTCTCGCTTATTTTTATTGAAGCCTTTTCGAATCTCCTCTACCCCAGCCGTGTTCATTATTAGGTGCAGAATGAGTCTTCTGTCAATCCTGGTCAAATGAGTAGTGAGGACGCATTAAGCGACTGGGATTTCCTGGTGAATTAATCCAGAAAGAAACAATGCTACATAACGTGAATCGGCTGGAGCCACTAAGCCAAGAACAAGCATATCCTCAAACAACCAGCTTTACAAGGCTAGTTTCATATCTCACAATGCTGGTATGATAGGGATTACCTTACTCTTATTGTCGTCGCGAAAACCAGGTAGAATAGACTCCGTATATTGCTATTCTCATATTAAAAGAAGACCACTGAGCTCTATTCACGAGTTTTACGACTATAATAGGACGAAAGGGGCCATTTGGTTGGGTGTTAAAAGATGGCAGACATGGCTCATGCCGTTTGTTAGTGTACGCGATGTCTTTAAAATGAAACAATCGCAATAGTCAATAACAGCCACCATATAGTCTCAGAAACGCCACACAAACTTGTAGTTATAATCTAAGATGTTTCAACTTTATTTTAACCATGATTGATCCGCTTTGGGAAATGGAAGATGCCTTATCTTTACGGCACGGGCTTTATCTAAGCGTGGTAAAACACCAAATATTATTCTTCGCGTCTGTTGACACGTTTATTTCTCATTTATTTCCAGCGCTGAGTCGCATATCCCTAGGCTCATTTTTATCGCCACTCAAAAGTGATCAACGAAATCTCTACACTTGGCATTCATCACTAGCTTCCTAACTCCCCAACCACGCAATGGATCACGCCACGTCAGTCGCAATGTCAACATCCGTTAAAGGACTCCTTCTCGTCCCCTCAAACACCATGAACCTTTATGGCGAAGTTCTGGGAGCAAACTCTTCTGCAACAACCTACCTTCTACACTGCCCACCAGACGCCAAAACCGGGAGCTGTGATAGAAATGGACAGACAATAACTTTGGAGCCATGGGCTGAGAAGACTCTTGCATCAGGTGCAAAAGAAACAGGAAGTATGGATATTCTAGCCACAGAGGACTACCACGTTATACCTTAGTATTATTCACTTCACTGTGAGAGACGAGATCTGTCGCGAACAGCTGTAGGATGGTTAGTATTCCGGCTGATTGGATGACAATGGGTACATCGACGTATTCTTTCGAGACGAAGGACAGAACGCCTCTTATTCGGACTTTTGAGTATGGGAAGGTTACTCTTACTGCTGGGCTGGAGAAGCTAAATAGCGATTATTCTACTGTTACTACTACAGAAACTGGTACTGCGACAGAAGCCTCTGAGAAAATTGCGTTAAAAACCGACGACACGAGTGCGCCGACGAGTACCGCGAGTGATGCGCCGGGGTCTAATGTAGCTAAGAGGGGTTTATCATGCTCCTTGACTGCATTATGCATCGGCCTGATGGTTGCCTTGGCACTCTGAACTTGCTCAGTCGTACGATGATCTATGTCAACGATGCCGAGATTATCATGAATTATTGTCTGTATCAAAAAAGATCTTTTGCTCTCTCTCTCTTCTGACAAAGCTGTCCGAAATTGCTCCTTAACTTCGAGTCAGACGAATGGGAGGGGGTTTTCCTTCAGACATTCCGCCTTTTCTATAACGTCTCGTACATTATTTTGGAGGTGAAGAACTTCACTCAACGCCATGAAGTTTCTCTTATCCCAGCGATAAAATTCGATGTTCGACCCAACCTGAACCATGCTGTAGACTAATCCACTGCTATTATCTGTATTCTCACAATGCTTCATACAGCTGTCTTTCGCTGTCGTTCATCCTATGTCTTTTGTTTGACACTCAACCATCATGAAATCGTACTCATGGAAAGGACCACCAGGTTTGCACTCCATCTTCAGCACGACGAAGTCTGGTCGACTGCTGCCTCTTGATATTGTGCGACGCCATATAGTTTAGCTTTATCTGAGAAAAGCCATCTGAGGATTTCTTTCGATGCTCTTCGATAAATAGACACGCTTGCCGCGGGATTTCTTTCGATTGATTGGAGGTGATAGAGCACGACAGCTTTGTCAAGGTATGTTCTTCTTGTTACAAGCATTGGACTATGAGACATGACATTGACTGGATGCTCTTCTATCCTAGCCAAACTCAGACAATATAGCGTTAAAGAATCCTGTGGTGAGTTGCTGGGTGGACGTCAGGCTGAAGTAGTCTCCCTAAGGGAAAATACATACGTAACGCCAATGTAGATTGCTGAGCTAGGAATAGTGCTTACATGTGCAGACTTGCAGATTTCATCTATCACAAAATCCTGCTCTTAAAAAGGGGAATCGCCGGCAGTGAATCAGATCATACCCCTCTTATCTCCAAATCCTGGCGATCTCTAAGCGCTTATCCCGCGGGGATTGCTTCACTAGCGCATTCAAGATGACAAAGCAAGTAGCTCGATCTCGACGTCGCAACCAGAGCGCTTCCTCCCAGGTCTAATCAGCCGGCGATGATGATTGGGATTAAGATTGAGAAGGGCCATCGTGCTGAATGAGATTGTGCTCCCAGAGAGCAGGAATGGCATACTGCTCAACCCATTCAGTGCACTTCCAGAGAGGTCGTTGCTCCTCGCCAGGTGCATAAAAGATATACTCAGAGTCGCTGATCTTCTGTTTGAATGGCTCAACCTGCCCTTGCTTCTTTGTATTTGCGGCTTTCTGTTGCGGCGGGGTTGGAAGAGAAGAGAGGATCGAATTCCATCTTTCTAGAGGGATGTCGGAGTTTGTGTAACCTAGCAGTTCCATGGAATGGAAATTCTCCGATTCTTTCGGATTCGGAGTGTTTGCACTCTCGTATGTCATTCCGCCTATAGATGTGACGTCACCGGTAACTTCGTAGATGATGCCGGACCCGTCTTTATTATTTTCGACAAAGATCGCGTGATGACGTCGGCCAGGAGGCATATGCGGATCAGGAAGGCTGAGCGTGGATTTGACTTTGTATACAGGATACCATGTTGGAGTCATCGTGATAGATGGTTGAGTCAGTGGGGAAATGAAGTCATTGAGCAGAGGATATGAAGACGCGTACATCATCTCATAACGTTGATTGCAACCCCTTTGAGTTTCGGGGTTTCGGATTTACATATGTCCGCCATCCCTGTCAGTTCAATCGTGTAAGGACAGGGCCTGAGCAAGACAGCCAACGCCTGAAATAAGATCTAGTAAAAATGGAAACAAGCATAGAGGAATATTTATTCCAGTTCTATACAATCTGGTCATTCCTGTAGCCTGTTCAATTGACTCTTTGGTGAATACAAATAACCAGCCAGATTTTATCCAATCGCAAGGCAACGTCTTAGCTTACATAACCTGCCATCCGATCTCCAACAAACAAGCTCCCGTGTACATGACAAAGAACAGAGTTCGCTTTTGAGCCACTACGACGAGATGAAAAGAACAAACTTTTAGCATTTATAAGAATGTTACTTTTCCCCATACAACTTACTATAGGGGATCTACAGAGGCTTGCGAATCTGGCAAGTCATGATGCATATCTGTAGTATCAACCCTCCGGCCACGCGTCTATTCAACCCTTAATTAACCTATCCCCTGTCCTTCTAGATGAGATCTGATAACTCTTCTGTACGCCGTACTTCCGCCATTCTGCGGAGTTTCTCCGTCCTTGCCCTAAATAGCCAATCTAGCTAAAATCCACAGTACAGCCGGGTCCAAGCTTTCTCCGAGGAGGCGCAGCATGATCTCCTCCGGAGCCGTCTCCCTTAGCCGGAAGATCTTCATCGTCAATTATGGGACTGATGCGACGTAGTATCGTGCTCCTTTTCGTGGAGAAACACCTCGGTATCCGCGCGACCCGCTATGCCATAACCAGATCAATCGTCCGAGCGCTTTGCTATGATGGAGTTTGAAGTCAGCCTGGCTGTCTCTCCCGATTAAGTCTAACTCATCGATTATAACGTAGCTGAATGATATGTCTCACCAGGTGCAGTTGTTAGAGTCTTTCTAAGACTTGATTGGCAGGGCGGCCTCCGAGACTCAGGCTTCAAATTTGAACCTGATGCCAGTATTGATGGCCCTTTTGAGACGAAAGAGGAAGGTTGGGTTGACTTTGGAACTTGTGTTAGGAGACTGGCATATAGGGAGGCCTCAATTCTTTGCGGAGCATCTCGGTGCTGCACTGAAGGACCGCCAAGTGAAGTTCACGGGCGCAGATCCCATCATGCGGAACCTCCTGGCTGATGAGGTCACAATAGATACCAGCGCGGAAGATAGTGGGCTCAAAGAAGGAGTTCTGGAGCCTAGAAAGAGTGTTGAGTTACAGAAACTGTGGGTTGGGAAGTTACAGGTTAGCACTCGGTATGTAGTATACACTTCGACATTTGGGCTTAAGGGACAAGTGAGCAGACGATTGAAGAGAACAAAGGCGTCAACTCCTTGAAGAACTCCATGCTTGTATTAATCGTTTAAAATCCGCAATCAATCTTCTGATATGTAAGAGTACAATTACAATAGTATACAGCTTAACTTCTAGTCCGTTGATAGATTCTGCTTTCGATAAACATCTATCTTCTTGCCATTTAGATGCAACCTCATAAAGACCTCCAGCGTTCTACAATGATTGAAGCCCGCTGAGGGCACATTGTAACTCGGAGACCTGCCGTATAAGAAGAAATCCTTTATAACCATCCGCAAAGTTGTTTTTCAGTTTCCCTGGAACTAGATATGTAGTATATGATCGTTCGAATATGGGCGAGGTTTATTTCGTTGGACAGGGAGTTGATGCGGTTGACTCTTCAACCTTTGGTTGCTGGTCTTTTTCGACTGATTGAGACTGAGATGGACTCGATTGAATCGTTTGCGAAGAATTGGACGAAGAAGACGGTGGCGTGAGAACAGTCATGCCGTTGCCATGTCTTTGCAGACTGAGTCTGACCTTCATGTTGTCTATTCGAGTTAGGGTTTCCAAATCAGCAATCTCTCCTTAGAACAGCGTTTCAACGTCATCACTTACTTGAATCATCGAGCTATCAGCTATGGCTGGAGAAGCGAGCTCCTGGCTTTGCCAGGATAATAAGTTAATTGTAACGTTAAGCGATCTTCTCGCCCAGTCAGACTTCTCATCTTCGCTGAAGGCATAGTATGATTACTCAAGGTGCAAGAAAGAGAGAGGGTATTCATAAGAGTCGCTTTGATCTACTTAATCAGGGTTCGGAATAGGATACTCAGCTGAGTCGGAGTTTCTGAGTCATTAATCTTGCCAGGTGAGTAATTCTTCCTAAGCCTCGATGTCCGCTGCCTCAAACTACTAGATTGATCTATGGGCTGTGATGGAGCATACGCAACCACGCTCTACAAGCTGCCTTCTCAGGAAGCAGTCCGGGAATATCATCGTCAGCCCCCTAATAGCCTGCCACCTTCTCAACCAGTCAATTCTTCAAAGCCAACAATCCAGAGACAGCAATCTCCGATCAGTCGGCAGTGTTATCTAAGCCTCAACTCTAGATGTTGAGTTTTCGGAGTGCGCGATAGCTTCACAGCATGTGATCGGTACTTTGGCATTACTGGAAGTAACTCGGCAATATCGTCTGTCAAAGTTAACGCTTTGACCTATGAGATACTACGTAGTATGCCTTGCGAAAATATTCCACCAGCTTCCGCAACAGACACATAAGGTTATTGAGTTAATCACAAAGGTCGTAAAAAAGGACCAATCACATCGTCCGCTCAACCGTAGGGCATACTTAATCGTCGATTACGCCTACCGGTTTAGGCTCACCGTTAAATGGACCGCCCGTTGTGTAACTTACAGTGGTATCATGGCATTGGAATCAGATAAACCGCCGCTGATCTAGACTTTGCAAAGTCCCTGAATGGGTAGTATCCCCTGAAGTGCCGCGTAAGATGTCCAACTTTTCATGTCTCTAATTCAGCCTTATCGGCAATAAAGAGCCGAGTGTGTACTGCCAAGATCTGACAGATGCCCCGTTTCAGGTGAATTAGAGGCTGAGGCCGACACTGGCCTGCATTAATAAATATGCATGATGTTTTGGACGAAACAAAAGAAGAGTTTCACTGCGGTTGTAAATGATGCTTACGAAGCCTCAGGCGCGCTATGGAAGTTATACTTTGGTCGGTATGACACAGGCGTTCCAGACCCACGTTTCAGTACGTGACAAGAAGCGTGATTGGCTGCGTCGTAAAAGAAGACACTTAACCCCTGCTAGCGTGTCACCTGCGCCCCTTGGAGACTCCACCCAGGAGATGCTTGATATTTCCCCGTACGAAACCATCCAACAGAATCAATCTCTGAAAAATCTCTCATGACCACTTTCCTTGCTTGTTCTGCCCGATACGATACCGTACAGCTCAGCCAAGCAAGCAAGCAAGCAAGCCAGCCAGCCAGCAACATGACAACTACTACGACTACCACCACGACAACGAACCAGCTCGTAATCCTGCCCAAGAAGGTCAAATGGCAGAGAGCCTCCCGCCCCAAAGTTCGCACTGGCTGTTTGACATGGTACGTATTCCTTGGTCGTTATTTACCTGGCGAATAAGCGACTAACATAACAATTTTTGTGTAGCAAGTACGTATTACTGTCTACTACATAGTAGTACTGATTACGTTGTGAATCCTTCTAACTTTGTTACTGTATAGAGTCAGGCATCTCAAATGTGATGAAGAAAAACCTACCTGCAAAAGATGTCGTGATGGTCGAGTCAAGGTAAACATCCTCTCTTCAGTTAACGAACAGCGTTAACAGATTCAGTGCGACGGCTATGCCACGCCTAACAAGAACCAGATCCAACAGCGCGCTTCTATGCCCGTCAATGGACACACCATCTCATCTCTCAACCCTCGTATAGCCGACTCATCCATTGAGAGCTGTTACTTTCACCACTTTCACCACTGGACATCATCACAACTCACCTGCTGTCCCGGCCAGTCAAACTTTTATCTCACATATGTCTTACCGCTTGCTCATTCATGTGAACCCATCAAACATGCCATCATCGCTGTTGGTGCTGCGCATCGCTTCTACATGGCCGGCGCAGAGACATGCTCTCCACTTCAGCAGTTGAAAAGCTTGGCTATGCAACAGTACAACAAATCCATCTCACGTATCATACCCCATATGTCTCTTAACTCGGCGTTTGACTTGCAGTGTACTTTGGTCTGTTGTTTGTTGTTTGTCGCGTTTGAGGGTATCACCGGTCGTTACGCTGAGTCAATTCGACATATCCGTGCAGGAACTCGACTACTCTCATCACCTCTTATGATCAAGAGCGCAAAGGAACAGAAGATGGCAAGGAAGCTTACAGAAATGTTTGCAAATCTTGGTGTTGAAGCTTCAATGTTTCTTGAGGATACTATCATTCCTGATATACACTCTGGCTGTCTTGATGTTCTTCACAGTGGCGACCCTTCAGACCAGCCATTCAAGGACCTCGACGAAGCAGCCAGCCTCTTGCGAAAGCTTGACGTCGAAACTGTCGACATCATCTCCCAAACACCTTACACCTACGCCATGACCGATACAGGCCGAGTCGAGATGTGCAAGCTGAACGACGATGAAAAGCAGATGTTGGACGCCCAGTGGGCTGTGATGGATGCAAAGTTTGAGGTCTGGAGTTCTCGCTTCGAACTGACAAAGAAGCACATCGCGACGTGGGAGTATCAAGAGTGGGCTTCACCGCAGCTCGCCTATCTCAACATGCAGCAACAGTTCTGGAGGATGGGTATGAGTTGCGGACCAGAGGATAACGCTGAGCCAACGCTCGAAACGGCCGAAGCATTCCTCGAAGCTGCCGAGATCTTCGCCCAACGACTCATCACCCCGGGCCAACCAAGCTTTTCCCTCGACGGTGATCTCGTATCCGGCCTTTCCGTGGTTGTATGGTCATGCAAAGATCCTCATCGAGCTCAAGCTCTAGATCTTTTGCGGAGGTTGAACAGGCGAGAGGGTGTCTGGGATAGCAAGGAGATTGTGGAAATGCATGAGGCTGCGCTGTCGTTGGAAGATCCAAAGGTCTGGTATAACCTGGAAGTACCTGGTGGTTTACCTGGTGCTGTTGCTGAGTTGGCTAAACTTACGCCAAAGATTGGATTACATCGGTCGGGGCTTTTGATACCGGATTTTGCGAATATTTAATTGAAAGCAGAGCTGGAGTTATGTTATGCTGCGATGTAGATTCACTGTTAGTAATACTTTTAGTAATGTCCCGCGCGACTGAGAAACGCAACTTGGGAATGAAAATGTTTAATTACAACTTTTGAGCGTCACTAAGTGCAAGGTGTGAGAAAATAGTCTGTCTTGATGCTTATCTTATAGTATTCTCACGTCATTCTCTAGTCAGATTACGCATTACGTCATTATTCAACCTCGATCGCAGGGAGATAAAACATCGCTCTGTCTCATATAACCTTTCACAAGCACATATTATTGAGCTTCCCTAATCATTCATAATCCATCCTTCAATTGATCGCGTCGAGATAGACTGTATCATTTCGCCCAAAATGACTCAGCTCGAACGCTCTCTCAAATCCACTAGCCTCTCAGAGACACTAGAGACCTACGATGAATGGGCCAAGAACTACAATAAAGATGTCGAAAAAGAAGAATACGTCGCGCCACAAATTGCCGCTGAAGATTTGGTTAAACATTTAGGTTCTGAGAATATCCAAAAAGTAAAGATTCTCGATGCTGGATGCGGAACGGGTCTCGTTGGGGAAGCTCTCACAAAACTTGGCGCTAAGAACCTTCATGGCATTGATCTCAGTCCCGGTATGCTCGAAGTAGCACAGCGCACGGGCATATACCAATCCCTCAACGTCGCCAACCTCGCTGAGCGCCTTGATATTCCCTCTCAGACATACGATGGGGTTATTTGTGTCGGAACCATGACAGAGGGCCATGTGGGACCTGAAGCGTTTGATGAATTCGTTAGAGTTACGAAACCTGGTGGTTTTATTGTTTCAACAATTCGAGAGTCGGTCTGGAAAGTGAAGGGCTACGAAGATAAAGTCAATGCGTGTGCTGATGCGGGGAAGGTTAAGCTTGTTGGTAAGCAGAGGCAACATCAGAGGATCGGAGCTGGGGTTTATGCATATTTTGTGACTCTCCAGGTCTGGTAAGATTGGTTGCAGGGAATATGGGAAATTGTTTTGCTGTACGGTGAGGATGAGACCTGGATGCTCACGTCAGGTGGTTTAGCGTTATGCAACTGTGGTATACGACAATTACTAGATTTGTGTATTAAGGCGTATGAGATATTAAAGTAACCCAGCGATTTTGCCATAAGATCTTTGCAGATTCAGGATATTATAACATCTCAAGTTCGAATTGTGCCTTGACAAAGGCCAATCACATCATTAATAGCGCAAGTGGAGCCCTCCGAACTAGAGCAAGACCATCGATTGATGATCATATTGTGATGGAATTCCATAACGGAAGCTTATGCCTTTTGCAGTAGAATATATCCGCAGAAACAGCCTATCTTCTGTTATCACAGAGGATTTGCGTTATGAGTCATGAGCCATCTCGAAATAGGAAGGTGAAAACGGATACGCCGTCGTCAATGCTGACCCGATATCCGTATCCATCCAGTTGCCGAAGTGCCAATTTCTGTCAGCAACACAAAGTAAGTTTTATCTATCTGCGAATTGCTATCATCGTATAAAATCCAAGAACGCTAAAACATTGCCAAAGCCTCTCTTCGTCCTTACCTTTCATACGCTTCATCATGGACGCTGCAACAGTTGGCAAGGCCTTTCAATCAGAGCGTCTTGTCTATCGCTCCGTGGAAAACAACGACCACGACAAGAACTTTCTTTTTGATCTTGAGAATGATCCCCTCAACAAAGCTCTGTCGGATTCATCTTTTCTACGCCCCAAGAGCAAAAAGGCTATCGACGACTTCATGATTGAGTTCCAAAAAGCTGTTTTGCCCATGATAATCTGTTTATCCCCCGATGAAGCAAAAAAGCACAACGCCAATTCAACCAACGAGTCAAAGGACCCCGTTCAGGTTGGATTCATAGTCTTGGGTTGGGGCGGAAAACCTTCTAATCGGGAGCACCATCGGAATACTATGATCGGTATTACCCTTGCGGAACCTTACAGGAACAAGGGCTATGGCGGTGAAGCGATCAATTGGTCCTTAGATTGGGCGTTCAGATTTGGAGGGTTTCATCGTGTTTCAATTGGCACGATGAGTTTTAACGACCCTGCGCAGCATTTGTATAAAAAATTGGGATTCGTGGAGGAAGGAAGAAGTAGAGAGGCCATGTGGTTTGATAGGAAGTGGCATGATATGATTGACTATGGAATGCTGGAGCATGAATGGGCGGCTTTACGAGGACTTGAATGAGGTTGAGATGGGAATAATGTCCCGCTAGTGACTCATTGCTGCCTGGAGTTTTGATCCTTCAGAAGGCTTACAGTGGGGCCTTCCAGCGCCTGTGTCTCTAGTTAATCCGAAGATAGATGTCAGACGAGGGATAAAAACATAGCTTCGTCCTTATTAACTCTTTAACAACAAACAACAATAAAATCACAAAGAGAGAGTTCAATTATGATCCATAGATGCAATCTATGTGGACTTCGCATCCCGCAACCTGATGAAATCGAACAGATCTACTGGCTGCGCAAGTTTTTCGCAGGTAGCTAATCTCACCGTCTTTTGAGCTATCTTCGTATTCTAAGTTATTTCCAGTTGATCGTGAATCCGAGAACTTGTCGCTGTCTTTCACGGCTATCAACTCCGCTGAAGATGCGTCGCTAGAGCCCAGTGAGAATTTTCAGGGCATTCTATTCCATCAGTCTTGCTGGCCGATTCTGCTAGATCAACTTTTCTTGATATCAGGCCAGCGGTACGAAAGACAAGAGATTTTGCGTGTTCTCTTCGATCTAATCAAATGCTTACCGTCTGGTCGCTGGCCATCATATCTCTGTCATGAGAATGAAGAGGCTGTATGGCATCCACGGGAGAGCTTTCCTCGAGGCTGGGAGTTTCTCGAAGCTGACCCCAGTACGCTTCGTATCGAGAAAAATCCTAGACCTTTGCCTGATGAGTCTTGCATAGACCTAAGGCCTGAGGACTCTCGGGACTGTTTTTCTGGGTTGTTTACCGAGCTGATCCATCATATAGCCATATTCCTAGACACTTCATCTTTGTGTCAATGGCGACTATCGTCTAGAGTTATCGCAAGTCTAACAAAGCCAAAAGATCTTCCTCAAGCTTTTTGGGCGAGCAGATTTTCCGGAACTCGTGAGAGGGGCTTCTTTCCAGTTGAGAATGAGGCCGGCTCCGACTGGCGAACACTGTATTTCAATCTGCAGTATACTTTGCATAACAACTCAAAGTATGGCCATATGAACCAGCGTGAACGGATTTGGAAATGCATTGGGCGTCTCACACCGTCTATGATCTACATGCTTCAACAGCAGCCGGCCTTACGAGATACTGCTGGGTTGGAGATGGAACTAGCCACCCAGGGGCTTGCAGCTACTCAACGTATTCAAGGATTGAAGAACTGGCCTTGCAGGAGCATATCGGAAGGTATTCCCGCCACGGGCTCTCAATATCTTGGTCTGCAGCCTCAGGAGGCTGATACTCTGCGAGTATCGATATCTCGAGTAAGACTTTACAAGAGAGATTACATCTGTGGCTTTCGAACTTCTAGGCAAGGCCAGGCTCTGCCCGAACACGAAGTTGGCTGGATTCTACCCGCCTCTGAAACACATATTACCATCACTTCATCGGATCAGATTACGGCTGGTCGAGTCGCAGTAACCTTTGGCGGTATCCTTGGCCTTGGACTCCAGATCAGGGATGTGAATGGGCAGATTTCTTGGAAGTCAGTTGGTGAACTTGAAAAGCTTGCTGACCATGTCGGTGTAACGACACTAGAGCCGCAAAGTGGCAGTCGGGTTTCTGGGCTCTTATTCGGCATTGATGTAAGGGTAACTCACCTTTCACGGGTAAAGACGCTGACACAAACCGTTTAGCCCTGCAAAGTTGTTACAGTTCAGCTGGTAGAAGAAATACCAGCTCCCGCCATTGCAGCAGAAACCCTATCGACGAAACAGAGCCTTATGCCAAATGTATGGCATCCTGTCAAACCAGCAGCCGGGCTAGTAATCGTCCCTCCTGTAACCGCTACTCGTAAATCTCCAAATCCAGCTTACATCCTCAACATGGACTTTGGTGGCCCAGACGGATCATTGCTTCCGCTCCTGAATCGAATCGTCGTGTTCCACGAGGAGACATATGACGCTCTCAAAGGCCTAGGGTTCTATTATACTGATGGTAGCCACAGAGAGTATGGTGTTCTTGAACATATTCACAGCTCAAGAGAGAGATGGGGAGCCGTTGAACAGTCGCTTTCCATCGATGGACCGGGAGGAGAAAGAATTACTGGAGTGGGTTTCTACATGTCGAATTTTCATGAGGGCCACTATCAGATTTATAGCATCTCTTTGGTGGTAAGTTTTCTTATCCAGATCTCATGTGATCGAGCAATCATGATAACAAACGTGATCCAGATAACCACCAATTGGGGACGGTCGTTGCGGGCGACTAATATGGGACGACAAATACATGATCCCATACAAATGACTGCGGATAGGACCAACTGTAGCCCGCCCAACGGAGAAATCATAACGGGCATCCTTGCTGCTGTTCATGTAAGTACGAGGAATAGTCTTGAGTCAACGCCGGAAACCAAGCTGACTGATATTGCTATAGATGAGCAATTGGGAATCTCAACTTGCGTCACTGGGACTAGTACATCTCAACGAACCCGCAGTGAGCCCATCTCCATCAAAGCTTCAGATTAACTGGGATGAAGTGGAAGCTCGATCCAAAACAAACCCTGAAGACGAGAAATCCCACTACAGATGGCCCGGGGCCTCTGTTCGGTTCGACGGCACTAAGCGTGTAGGCATTTCATCCGGCAAACCATGGCGCACCCGTGGGCCAAGCCATGTATCAGGTCTTTGCTTTGAGTTCTGGGATGGAAGACCTGCGATGTATGTTGGCCAGTGGTTTCGAGAAGTGGCTCATCTTGATTTCGATCAAGGCGAGAGGATAACGAAGATTATATTTTGGGGAGAAGTACGTGACAATTGGCCAGAAGAATCTTCTAGGGGAGTGACTGGCATGATTGGTGGTGTGAGGATCGAAAAATCAGGGACTGAGCCAAACTATGTGGAGTTTAATCCAAGCGGGGAGGGTGATACCGTACCAGATCGCTATGCCGAAAATCATTTGGAGAGACTTGTAAGTCGGTGGATGTTTCGTGCTGTAAATCAGGCTGACAGAGAACAGGACGGTATAGCATGGGGATTAAACTACAGATCTGACCAACTCGACGTTATCACCAGACCGGCAGACCCGTCGCAAGGTCGTCTCTCTTGCGATCCGGTGACTGAGGAAAGGCTTATGTCTCCGAGTGACAAGCTATTCTGGCGAATGCAAGACCAAAACGGTAGCTGGCACGATGTGACCCAAATTGATGCTTTCTTTCGAGACGACAGTGAAAGACCGAGGTTATGTGGTCTGCAACTGACCTACGGCAACAGTCAACTATCAGCCAGCAGTGGTGACACTAAAGGAGTCATGGCCTCTCTTGTTCTCGAACCAGGTGAAGAGATAACAAGAGCGTGTTTCTGTAAAAGGATACGAGGCGAGAATCGCGTTCGTGTAAGTTGATTTTGAACATATCATGCACTAGGCTGACGATACAAGTTCTGCTTAGGCGACACAGAAGAGGCCATACTCTCTAGCAACGGCACTATTACGAGACGAAAGCAAGAGGATGATACCGAATCAGGGATTCATCAGAACTGCGGGAGGTCTATAGGGGATTGTCAGGCGCGGAAGCGCACAGAGGCTGATTTGAAGAAAAGTGTTGGGATATGGAGCGTTACGCAGGCGTCGATTAGTGACTGGATTGTGTTTAGTTGGGTTGGGTTGATGTACATAAAATCGTAGATTTGAGAGGCTTTGCGATCTCGAGTTCTCATATAGAGACAGCCAGCAGCAGCGGAAATACCAACGGACAAAACGTTTCCCTTATCATTCCAAAGGGGGAGAGATTGCCAATAAATGGTTCTGGAGTAAAAAGCATGCGAGTTTTCTTCAAAGCTGCATGCCCTTCACTCAAACAGCGTTGCACGTTTCACGCTGCTAACAGAAAGGTGACACTTTCAATCGGCGGTATAATTGTTGAGGTAAGAAAATGGAGGGATTCAAGAATAGAGGCTTGTCAGGTATGCAAGTATTTAATAGTAGAGTGCGAATTGCGGATGTTTACTGGGGTTGAGATGGCAAGGAAGTGCGTTGGAATATTTGCAATTATGTGCAGTAATATTGAAGCGCTGTATATAAAATTGTAGATCTATCTTAGACGTTTGCCGTGCAGCTTATATCTCACCTTACAGGTCTTTTATCCTACATATTTTCATCTTGCAAGGTGATTTTACCTATATCTATCTTACCCCGACCTGTATATTTTCCATTCCCTTCCAGTTAGCCTCTCGGATATATAGGACAAGAACAGCTTTATTCTTAACAGCATCATTTATTACTTTGTCGTCGCTCGTGCAACCGCCACCGCCCCGGCTATTCACCCTCGTGTTCGTCAGTTATATTCTACTTTTCATTGCCATATCCAATGCTAAGCGCATGTCTAGAGATACAGTATTTTCACGCATACTTTCCGTGTCCCAAACGCGTACCAAGCTCCTGTTCTCAACACCAGCGATGGTGATTGTGTCGAGGTTGCAGTGAATTCAGTGAGGGCGATTCTGTCAGCGTCAATGCCCCCCCCCCCCCCGACGATAACGAGACTCAAAGTTCCAGAGCTCGCTCACAACGCCATAAACGGTGCTTATGACCACGCCTTCCATTCCATGTGAATCATAGGCAACCGATCAGGGATAAGACTACAATATCTAATCAGATATGCTGGTGAGCAAGGCGACACCAGTGAGGCGCACACTCCAGGTAGTATTCCAGTCTGCAGTATTCGCATAGTCTTCAGGTATTCTATTCAACAGTGATTTGGTACAAGCGTACAGGGTAAGTTCAATCTCAGGATCTCTTTGGTGGCCGTCTCCTGTAGATAGTCCAGCATCTCCCAGTTTCAATAGCAGCATAGTTGAGATTCGAATACTGACCATTCATCTGTGCTGGGCGCTTTAGCAGAAAGATCTCCTTTACAACAGCGTCAATCTCGGCATTACACTTTCTACTTGAGGCTGGGGCGATGATGGGCAGCCAGGAGACTTTGCCTACCCTGAATACAACGGCGACGTGACGAGTTGGGATACACTTCTCGGTCAAACGTTTGACACCGTCCAGAGGTTTAATATGTCATGAACTCCTCAAATATGTTTGAAACGATGCTTAACTTGAACATCTTTTAAACAGAACGATGCACCAATGATTGACGCTACGAATCCGTCTATAGGAGTAGATCAAAGATGGTTCTGGCACAGCTTTCTGAAGATTGGCCAGAAACGTACTAAAGAGAGCATATCGGAAATCTTCTCTACATGCATGGATGGTGAACTAGCGTTTCTACTGACAGTTCGATAGTATTCCTGGCTGATGGTGGCCCTGAGTCAGCCGATATAGCAGACTATATATCCGCATACAATAATCCGCTAGCCTACTTACTCTAATATTCGGCTTGAAAGGGTGGAGATATTGATTTCAGCCAATATGTTGCCTGTACAAAGCAAATTTTCTCTGAGTGCTCGGTTGATCGCCAGTTTTGGAGGGGAGAATACTCGAGGGTTGAGGGAGCTGTGCGATGGCTGGAGCACTAAATAACTTCCTTGTAGGTAATTTCATCTATCTGCAAATTCCTAGACAGTAGTAACAACTGCCAGACCTTTTGATCAAGCTGAATACCAGCAATGGAAGCTACACTGTCGGGCGCAGGTATGTCATCAGCTAAATACTAGTACTATGCTTTCAGCATGGAGAGACAGCACCGCAAGACTACAAAGACGACAGATTGACTACTTGATGGGCATTCGACGGTGAAAGGCTGGGCCATGCGTTCGAGGCCAGCCAGTGGTCAATGGAGAAGCAACATGGCCCGAAAGAACTCTACCGAAGAATTGAGTTGCCCTGCACGGCGGGCTTCCGATCATTATGCAAGTCTGACGATGTTCGCATGTATATCGGTCATTCTCTTGATTCGAATGAGTATGCACTGTGGGCCTATGATGCGAGGACTGTCTGTCCAAAGA
Organism: Fusarium concolor; assembly: GCA_013184415.1. Taxonomy (NCBI): domain Eukaryota; kingdom Fungi; phylum Ascomycota; class Sordariomycetes; order Hypocreales; family Nectriaceae; genus Fusarium; species Fusarium concolor. The sequence continues at coordinate 24,437 of JABCJY010000913.1, forward strand.
CGTAGTAGTTTGCAGAAGTCCATTTTCGCATAACTATGGGCATGCCATCAGAAGCGTTCGTAATAATGGGCTGCTAGTTGGAATTCTTTACCCAAACAGAGGTTATTTCTCGAGTATATCTGTCTTCTGGATTACTTGTTTCATCCTCTTGATACTTCGCGTTACATTTGCAGACAACTTCGCCGATAGGTCGATATCCTTCCATGCGCTGAAAGCCTCGTACATCGCGCCAAAGTTAAGGACAGTGTCTGCGTTACCGTGAGCATAACAGGGGGACGCATAAGTGTAACACTGCCGGCTCCTCAACTCGTATCAAAGGCTTTGTCTGCGTTAGCTGGCCAGTGAAGTGTATCGGCGCAGTCAAGAACTGCGGTTCGCCAATTCTAGTCAGCAAAACAAGGAACTTGTGACTCATTGTCGTCAAGTTCTGAGTTTCCTTATGACAAATAGAACTATAAAAACCCTTGCGGTGGATTGGTGGTCGAATATTCTTGACATAAGGCGTAGAGATTTCGTGCTGATTTATGAGAGTCTTCAGATTAGCTCGTTCAGTCCCAGTCGAACGATCGCCAAATGGCATCTCATACAATCCGATAGCCAGATTTACTTCTGTTTCACCTCCCAAACGGTTAGCAAGAGACAAAGGATAGATAATCTTGCCGATAAGAAGCAGCACTGTCTGTGTAATGTATCTTCTCCAGCTTTACTCGTCTATCCTTGCCAGTGAAGTTCGGCCTACCCTAAGGCAACCGAAATGGTTTCGTGCCATCTACGATAGGATGGACTGATGATCATCTGCAAGATTTACGTTCGCTGGTAAGTGGCGTATTCGAAATTACTTCTCTCATAGCATAATATGCTGACTGGGATCAGAATAAGGGATTCTGCAAGGCGCAAGTCCATTTCTGAAATTCCCACTTGAACGACTTATACCCTTTGTAAGAACTTACAAGAGAGCATGAAACATCCGACTGTCTCTACAATACCTGAATTTTGCTTTCAAGGAAACAAAAAGACAGACAGAGAACCTAGTCGTTATTTAAATCAGCCATCTGGGGTTGTACGAGGGGGGAAACGCTGCGAAATGTCCAGGAAAGAGATCAAAGCGGCAACCCAGGAAGCGCAGTGACCAAGGTTATTCCCTAGGAACGAGTTTCAATCAGAAGTAATTCAATGGCTTCTGAGCCAATTTATCTCATATGTCACATAATTCGAATACAACTATCGTGTCTTTCAACAGAACATAGGATGAAATCTGGCAAAGACAAATACTCCTCTACATACCTGGATACCCTATATCAGATCCAGGATCCTCCGCCTGAGTTCCAATTCCTCAATGACAATTTTGACACTTTATGAGGCTCAAATCTGGATTCAGCCTTCTCTTACTATCATCAAACTTCTCCTGATTGCACAAGCTCTTGTATCGTATAAAAAGCACGTTTGTGTTACATCAGGGTTGTTGTTCAGGTTAAGGGGGAAGAGAAGAGGGTTGAGGTTGACGCTATGGTTAAGCACAATCACGTGCTGTCTGCAGACCCAACCAAACGCAGTTCTTCAACAGATACACGCCGAGTTTGGCCCTGATGAGACAATGCACGGAGAAGAATTCCAGCCCGCTTTTCAAATCATCAAAGAGTGCCTTATCACCAAGCGTACCCGCACAGCCTCCGATGAACGCCGATGTCGTTTGGGGCTGTTTCTTGAAGACAACCAAGCTTTTCCGCGAGTACTCGATGACATTTATCATCGCCTCTGGATATAGCATTCCGAGGACCCTGCTGATGACCCAGCAACAGGGAAAAGAAACACAGTCGAAGCTATCAACATTGCCCCATGGAATTGGCGGCTACTATCTTGACGGAACTCTCAGAAAGCCTTTTGAATTGTCGCACGAAGACCTCACTACTGCTTGTCACAAGTCCGAGCTTACATCTTATTGAAATACTCTTAACACTTCAAGGAATAAGATTGAGAATGGTGTTAGGAGTATATAGCAAAGTGTCCATTTCATATATAAAAGCATAAGGAATGACTATCTGTCCCCAAGTATTCGCACCCTTTGTCAGGGCAACATAATGACCCACATAACCCTCAAGCTAGCCTTGTTGTTCTTGCCATCACCGTCACAGTATAAAATCCCTAAAGTTCAGAGTCATGTTCCTCTGAACCGTTGGCAGAGGGACACTTGACCTCGTGGAACGAAACAGTGATAAAATCATCCTTTTGAGTACACTTCAAATTCTTGTTCGTGATAACCAAGCCCTTGTCATCTCGCAGATTGTCAATGCGTAGTTTGACCTTGCCCGGATCCAATGGCGAGTTAGAGTAAGCGTGATCATTCTCACCCCAGAAGTTAACCCAGTACTTGTACCCGGCACCGCCAGGATACAAGGCCCTGTTTGAGCCGAACTCGGGAGAGTTGGCGGCGATGAATTCTCCATTTGGAGAAAAAGCATTGCCTTCAATGTCAAAAAGCCAAAATCGGGCTCGGTCCCAGAGCTCCTGCTGGATTCTGTTCGGGTCTAGGCATTGTCCAATATTCTGGCAGACTTTGAAGTGGGCAGTTTTGCTGTCTGATCCGAAACCCAAGTAGTTCCAACTCGGAGTGCTTTTCAGATGGCCGAGTTCTTCTCCATCTTCATTCTTGATGATGTAGCAACGTCCGTACTGGACATATTCTCGTGCGTTCTTGCTAAGGCGATGTTCCTGATGCTCGGCATCCAGGGGGGAAGCCATTGAGGGTTGTGCCGCCAGCGACAAAGCAAGATAGGCTGCAGCGGCGTTTTTGATATTGGCCAACATTGTGTTTGCAAGGCGTGATTGCTTAGTTTACAAGCGGGCAAGTGGGTTGATTGAAGAGTAGAGTAAGAAGGACTGGTTTGGAATGTAGAAGCTCGACTCTGGGATGCGAATGACGACCTTATGCTTATAGAATCACTAGCTAGATGTATTGCTTGAACAGTGTATGTCAGTGACCGGTCCCAGAATTAGATCATGTTGTTAATCGGCTCTACTGACAGAAGTGCCATAAAGCACAATGACGTCTATTTCAGCTGGCAGAAATTCCAATATTACTGTAAACAGTTATGATATCCAACTATAGTGATTTATCATAAATTTATCTTGGAACAGAACGGCGTGCAGTCACAGCAGAACCGTGCTCTTGTGAGACACGGGAAAATTGTATCAATAGTGTAATGCGTGTGAATGGAGTCAATTCTCAGCTACCGGCGCTAAATGGTTCTCCTGCTCTGACATTATCGGTCTAACCCAATTTGTATAATGCAAGTTGCACGCTAACGCGGGACAGCCTGCATAGTTAAGTGGGCAAGCTTGTCATTACTTCCGATTGGCTGATGCATTTCGGTATGTCTCAGGAGCATGACGCCGCCTGAAGAGTTTACGCCTGTACGAGTAGGAAAACAGAGTGTCAAGCACTCTAATATGCTTTATTTCGGTAAATACATCAAGGTAATTGTTATTTTCTGGCGTCTTTCCTTCCTATTGCCTCCCAGAGCCAATGCTTTACCTTGGGCTTCATCAATGGGATCAGCTTGTGCGAGTCGCTCTTAGTCCTGCAATTGTGTACCATACAGTATCCTACCGTCACAGTCGTGCTGCAGCCTGCCATCCTCGCCATGCCGCCTCTTGCCGTGTCACTAGTCCTTATGATCGTCAGTGCGCGTGCATTGCCAGCACTTAGCAGCTGAACTCAGCTCGCCTCAATCAGCGATCTATACTACGCTGGGTGCCGGTATGACGGGCATGTGACGAGACCGAACTGAGCCCTCCAGCACACCGCTCAGTTTCTTGACCTCGGACTTGGTCAAACATCTTGAAATCGACGATGAAAGTCTCATCAGCCGGCCCAGTATTAGTTTCTATCCAAAACAAAAAAGGCAAATGCAGACATTCCTAACTATTGGCCTTATTCTCATTCTATAGCTTATCTACTCTTATTAATCTCTTGGCCCAAGATAACTATGAGCATCTGTCAAATGAGTGGATTCCTGAATTGAAGGGTACTGTCTTCACAAACCCTCGTAAAGCCTTTTGAAATATTGAGTGACGATTTGCTTGCTGCTTGTCGGACCTGCGTCTCAAGTCCTCACTCTGGGGATGTAAACTCAGGTCCAGTCCAGTTCAGTATACCAGAGTCCCGTTAAAATAGGCCCCTATTCATGCCCTTGAAGCAGTTAATCTCGACTCTCAGGCCCTCAATTTTCAATCATGGTATATTCCGCTGCAAGGTCACATGACAAAGTATAAATTGGTGACAAGAAAACTTGATAACGTGCGAGACCCTTGTCTTTAACCCCAGCCCTTCCATGATTCGAGAAATGGCCATGCCTAAACTACTGACGTAGAATTTCCAATCTTGGTCCATTCAAAATCCATTCACAGATAGCTTATTGAATGCATTTATTCAAAGGCCTGTCGCGCAACTTGTGTACTAAAGCCGTATTGACTACCCTAAATCGGGAACTCATATTTGCGACTTACGTTATTTGGTGGGACTGGAGCATTTTGTTTGCTAGCCCTGTTACCCGATCCGAGCCAAGACCCGCCGGGATGCTTCAGCAGAGCAAAATAATCATTCAACAAAATTTTCATAATGTAATTCTCTCTTCAACCACGTAAATCCCAGTTCCTTGCGCAACCCAAGTCGAACCTCGTATAGCTGTTATTGCCCTTTCCAGTCTCAACCAGGTATTTGCCTGTTCGTAGATCCTCATCGCGAGCGGGACTTGGATTTTTCACGATCAACGGCGGGAAAGGCTGATGCACGGTTACAGACCGTTGCACTAAATTTTTGTGAGACTTCGGAGCCGAACTCCACAATTCGGGAGGGCTTGCGGCCCGACGTCAAAATGTCATCGGGCCTAAAAGGATAGTCCGTTATAGACAGTACACCGCTTTCTTGACTTAAGCGCTGTCATAATTATTTGTTGGTCAGATAACGCCATGGCGCAGCGGTATTATTATCTATTTTCGTTTTGTAATTACTGAAGGCTGCTGCAAAATTCGGTCCGCGGAAGCTCATCTCTCTCGGCCGCCTTATTTCCGGCCCAGGATCCCAAGTCCTAAGCTTTTTCGCAGTGGACTCCAGCGAGCATTTAATTAAAACAAGATCCAAGTTTTTAGTGTAGGGATGTGACAGACCCATGTAATAAAGTTTTTAGCTGCCTTCTTGTTTAGGGGCCGAGGTTCAGGCTGTCGCTGGGCCAAATTGGTTGGTGCACACGAGCCACCGAGGGCTGACAACTGCCCTGCGCAAGGCATTCACAATTGGCCTCGGTAGGGAGATGCAATGATAGGGGAAGCGACATGCCATGTCAGAGTCCAATCAACACTTGGTGTAATCCTGTCTGGTCGTTGCGTTAATCTGCGCAAAGAGATTGGCGACTCCCTTTTGGATTTGTCTCGAATCCCAGTCGCTAGCCTATGACTCGATTGTGACTCAAGTTTGCGTGTCCAACACCATCGCCAACAACAGCAAGCACAAAAAAGTACACATGTCAAATAAACCTGGTGCAATTGATCATGCTCAATAGAGATGCTTACACTTTCGAGAAGAATAAGGTTGACGCGACCACGTGCTGAATGTCCAAATCGAGCGAATCCCCAAAGCGGTAATATTTTGAACTCACCGCGGTCGCATCATTGTCGCAACAGCAATTTACAGGTAAAATAATAAAAATCGCTTGCGATTAATTTACAAATGAAATCTAGAGTAGAGTAAAGAAGGTCTAAGTACAGCCAATTATTCCACCAAATATACACACGAAAAATAAATCCCAACCCATTTTTCCCATCTCAACTCCAAACTTTTTACCAACCCAATACTTTTCCACATTGCCAATTCGTACATAATAAAATACACGCTAACCACAAAGAATCGGGGGGTATCCTATGATGTACAAGTAGCTTACATTAATTCCAACTCCAATACAACAATTAAAGGCGGTTCGTGAGGGCAATGCCCGGTGAGGCAGGTCGGTCTAGCTCGAGACGCTGCATGTGCGCGTCGAGAGCGTTGATGGATGTAGATGCGCCGATGGATGTGTGGCGCTTGTGGCGGGACGTCTTCTTGGTGACGCTCATCTTGCGCGGGCGTCCGTTCTTCTCGGCGATGGGTGACTTGGGGGATTTGTCGTCGAATGTGGATGTTGAGGAGATCGAGGACGTGGAGGAGTGAGTGGAGGTTGTGCTGGCGTAGGATGAAGCGCGCGAGATGGATGAGTGGACTGATGAGCGGGATGACGATGTCGCTGTTTGCGGTCGCTCAGCGATGTCGGAAAGGATCTCCTGGGGAGTGCGAGGCTTGTCGTTGACCATTCCTAGACAACGCTGCCACCAACCCTTATCCTTCTCATCTGAGAACTCAACCATATCACCCAGCGCCTCCTCGGCTCGCTCCGTCTTATCCTCATCGAGTCGCAGTGCACCATGTTCAGAAGCAAGCTCCAGCAGAGCAGCTGCATCGCAAGCATCGCGTCGCTTGCTCATGTCGTTCTCGTGGAGTCCGCAGGCGTCCATCTTGAAGATGATCAGATCCTCGAGCGACGTGTACGGCAGGGTCGCTTCGTTGGTGACATCGCGGACGCGCTTCGCTGAGTCGGGGAGGTAAGGGCTGAGCCAGTCGGGAATAAGCTTGACTTCGATCTCCCATCCGCTGGTGTGTCGGTACAGAACGACGCCGGACTTTTCGACGAGGGGCGTAATCGGGTGGCCGACGATTTCTTTCTTGACGCGACCGGGCGAGGAGGACTTGCTAATGACCAAATCGATGCTCTGCAATTGTGAGACGATGCGATAAATTAGATGGCTTGGGAGGACTTACTGCTACGCGGTGGCGCGACAAGTATTTGGTGACAGGGAGGTCTCCAATAATGGCCAGCTTAGTGTTCTCCAAACCGGGAATATCAGCGATGAGCCGAATAATGTGAAGAGCAGCTTGTTCAAGCTGGGCGAAGGTTAGTCTTTGCGCCATTGTGCAATGCTTTTCCACTCCAAAAGCGACTAAAAACTTCGCCCGCTGCTAAAGAATACAGGTATGTATAAACAACCAGCTCCCAAATTTTTTTCTTGCGACTGGGCGGTCCCCTAATATAATCTGACAGTACGGTCCCTGCGTCGCAAAAGGTCCCCGCTGGGGTTGTCACCCAAACAATGCCCAACCTGGAAGATTTAGCAGGGGTGCCAAGGAATCTGCCAATAGGCGGGGTCGAGTTCCTGGCGCTGCAATCTTAAAATCTCAGGGTCATCCCAGCTACTGCGCGTTGGGTTCCAATGCTTCTGGCCCAAGGGGGAATTCAGCTGGAATGACGACAAGCGCTGCGCAATTGACAGCGAGGCCCTTGACAACAATTGTTGACTCATCCAGGGAAAGGCCTCCTATTTTAGAGGCCGCATAAACATAAACAACAAGATCTCGATGGATGGAATGGGCTGGTTGGGAGATGGGAAATGAAGAGCCAATGCACGCTGACTGTGCTGCGACAAGTACGAGGATTTAGTGGTGTACGAGTGAGATACGACTCGCCTAGATCAACTATTACCAGGTTTACTTTTTCGTCCCTGATTTCTTTCTTTTTATCGAATATTTCTCGGGAGAATCTTCCACTTTATTTTCGATAAAAACTTTTTATCGCATGATTTTCAATGGGCTTTCCGCTTGCGCATTCATTTCGCATAATTGCCTGGAATTTTAATCGACAGCCCGGGGAAGATCCTAGGATCGCGATCAGCGGCGTAGTGAAACATGCGGCACAGTTTCAGGATGACTTTCGCAATTACCCTGGAATGCTTTGATCAATAATTAATTAATATGTTTCCCTCGAAATAATTAATGATGACGAATTATCATAATAGCGACAGCTTATGTCCTTTTGCGCTCGCTTTCGTATTTTCACTTTTTACTAGTGATTAGCCTTTACTGGTGTAGGATATCTATGTCCGGCAATTCTTTTAAACTCCGATTCCATTTTCATGCGACAAGTATACGAAGGATAAAAGTTTGAAGCTTATTTCCTTATCCTTCCAGCGATTAATATTCCGGTATCGATTTGTTGGATTGGGACTTGCATGACTCTGGGTCGCATTGTCTCCATAACAGATAGTCTTGTTGTTACGTAGGCCAAGGAGCATGCGATCCGAGACAACAGCACCGTTTCCCCGCGTTGTCTCTACTCAAGTATATCATCAAATAGTCATTTTGCCAGAAACAATTGTTATTCCCAGCAGTAAAACTGTGCCCTCACGGAGCATAAACTGCGCAATGAAAAGCCACCATAGATCATTCACATAATGTTTCAGCCGCCCCCCATGATTCAATCTCTATATGCACACCAAGACCAGCACTTTGTAAGATGGTCTGCCCATCTATGCCCTAAAGGTCAAAGACACCCACTGAAACATCCATTGAACCCGGAAATGAATTGACCGCTGCCCATTTCTCCAGAAGCAGTCATTGGAGATCGTCGAGATTGGTTCTTGTCAGACACAAAATAAACTTGCCGCCGCCGGTTATTCCGAGATGGTAAATAATTTTGAATCCAACGATATGCCTAGCAGTTATTGAAAACTTCCAGGTCATCGTTTATAGGACATGTCATTTTGTTGGGCTGCAAAGCTTGTATCGCTGAGTCAATCTGAATGGCTTGGTTCTCTTTGAACCGCTGATAGGACTCCGTTTTCCGTACCATGGTCTTGGTATCTATTCCAACATCTAGAGCTATTTTATATATCAGAAAACCCAGTGCACGGAAACCACTTTTAAGAGGGGACTCACGATTGGATGACGTTGAACTTAGATTTTGTGCGTACAGGTCCATCTCTGGGACCAAGTAACATAACAAATCTTTGGCGTAAGCGGCAGCAACCATTGCAGCGTAGCCTTGCCATACTGAAGAGACGTGAGTATCTGAATAGTTCCAGATACCACGGATGACGAGACAAGGTATGCTGTTCATCAACCCTGCTGCTTCCGTATCGAAACATAGCACATGCTGCTCCTTTGCTAGCGTATCGCGTATCAGGGCATCGTGCATTGAGGTATTCCCTGATGCAATAATCCCATAATGAACCGTAGAATCATCATCAAATTCTGGTTCTCTTTCTGGTCGTTTTATAACCTTTTCTGGCTTTTGAAAGTGGCAAGATCTGCAAGATGTACCAGTGTGAACGAAATCAGACTCGAAAAGAAGGTCTGTATCCGACGAAGGCCGGCCATACCTCCGCTCCATTTTAGGCTTTTTCTTCAAAGCCTGTTCGACTGCTTCTACAAGGCCATTCCCTTCGCTCTCGTGCCGCGTCTTAAGCCCATAGAGAGCAGTAAGGAGGGCCTGCGGAGGTTGGTTCAAAGACCTTGTATACAGATATTTCCTCTCCTGAAACGACTTGCCACTGTCAAATTGAAAGACCCCACCATGTCCCATGTTAGGGATACTGACAACAACGTCACCTAAACGGATATCGTGATCAGGAAGTCTTGGTGCGCCGCCTCCAATGCCAACCAGAAGAGCCATTCGTACATTGGGAAAGCTGCGAAGCAGATTTGTCGCAACTATGGCGGCTGAGTCAGTACCGGATTGTCCTGCCGGCATGATCGCAATAACAACATTATGCCTCCCGATGCGGCCCAGAAAATACGAGTTGGTGTCGTGTGGGAAGCGCCAATCTGGTTGGCCATGTTTCTCATCGAGAAACTGCTGTGCTGCGAGATTTTCTGTCGACGAGGTGCAGATCCAACCAATTGTGTACTCAAGTGCACCTAGCATAGTCATGATTTCGTTTAGTGGTTTAGTGATACAGAGTAAGGGATAATACAAGTAGGGGGGGGGGGATTATTCGACAGCATGCAAAATCTTATGGGATGACCTGAGTTTAAGAACTCCCAGATCGTAATCCTGAGTATATCGGTATAACAACGGCTATGTCCTCGATTTAATTGGACATCACTTCGTTTCTCCACTCACAGATAAAAAACAGTGGATAGAGTAAAGCGGGAACACAGATGAGCTTTTAGTTAAGATCGTGGTGAGATAAACCCGACTGGGGTCTGTTTCAGGGGTTTGGTTGGCCAGATACATTCTATGAGAACCCCGCCAAACCCCGGTTTCTGTAGGCGTGAATGATCAGCGCCTTCAGTGCAGAAAATAGGGCCTATGGGATCTAAACAGGTATCTGACTTCCCCAAACCGAACTCTTTACAATTATGCCCGGCTTTTTATCCAATGTCCTATCCCTGGGACTAAAGACCATGACTGATCGATGCCAGCAAAGCCCTCGAAACATCATAATCCACCAAGCGTAGATAATCTCGTCCATTCCAAGACCATTTGAATCAACTTCTACGTGAGTTTGGACCTCTTCAACGGAATCTTGGTAAGCTTTCGACGTATTCGTGAAAGATCTGGGCGTCTTCGTTCTTCCGCAATTTAGTAGTTTTCGACTGCCGGGCTTGTAGAATAGCAATGCTGGCCAACGATATGTGGATTCTAACCAACATCTTGTATGGGATCTTGGCCATTATGCTCGCGAAATAACTATCGGTGAATCGGTGTTGCTTTCTTAGATACTCAATGTACAGAGGATCTTGCAAGCACTCTTCATCAGTTCTTCTATTACGCATCCTTTCGCCTTCGCTCCAGCGTTTGAGGAGGTCGTTCAATTTCGATTCAAGCTGAGCTCTGGAAGGGCGCAGTTGAGCGATTGGTTTAAGAATCTCGCGCTGGAAAGCATGTCCACCTTGTTTCGACGCCAAAACTCCAAGTCTTCCACTTAGGGGATTCAGAACCTTTGTAGACGCCATACCTGTTCTAGGCATGAACGGTGGCACAATGGCAAGTAGGTCTGAGAGGCCGGAAAGAATTTCTTTAGAATCCCAAATGGCATGCACATCAACTTGGAGGTGTTCTGGAACGTTGAGGAGATTCAGAGCATGGATTGCGTAGGTTGTGCCCATACCCTCCCCTGGAAGAGCACTTTGAGCTTGGAATGCCAAGTCGTCATTGCCCAATGTGCCTTCAATGGTTCCAAATCCAAATCTATCAGCTGTTGCAGACTGTATTAGCAAGGTATTACGAAGCTCTCGCCATCCCATACCAAGGTGATGGGCCAGGATAATCAAATCAGACAGAGAAATGGTCGCAACTGGGACAAGGAGATCCGGTGGCATAAAATCCCACGACTTCTCAACCTAGAAAAAGCATGGATACGTCTGCAGCCCATCGGCTAACGGCATGAGAAAACGTATCGATGCGGTTACAAGCGTTTGCATTCTGGAAGACATCTGAAGTTAAAAGTTGCTGAGATGAATACAGGCTGTTGATGAAGGTAACCCAAGATGCCCTTGGTTGGCTTCGATAATCGAAGTTAACGTCTGGCGGTGGACCTTGGCCTATCTCTTCAAAAATTCCCCTCGCTGATACCGGCTCTAGCATAATAACCGGTGTTGTATATAGAACTTTAAAGCGCAGTTGGTCCCATCTGAAACGTCGCCTTGTCTTCTGCGCCCAAGGGCCCATGACCGCATGCTGACATCTTCGGTATCCATCAGCTGTGTTGAAATATTGACCTAACATCTGACCTGCGGCGATGAGCAGGGCAACAAATGAAATAACAAGAGCAATAATTACAACGACTACTTCAGTCTCGGCCATACTGCGCGTGATCGAAATGCTGATATGCAGATATTGGTGCGTAGTTCACAAAGGTACTCCACGGCTGTATCCAAGAGCGGAAGCAGTTTGGTGAAATAAAGAACAACATAGAGGATGTCTTACCTTTTTATAGCTAGCAATACGAATTTGTTGCGGACTTTCGGTGGGTACGTAAGCAAACCAGGCTTACTAGATAGAATTTGATGAATTGGTCCGCATGCATATTGAATGATAAGCACGCTTGGGCTGAGAGAAGGGCTGCGTATGCATGGACTTTGGATGCAGGCAGTAAGAAACTTCATGTGTTAGAACTAATTGTCTGCCTCGTCGCTTTAAATCAAACACTGCAGATGTATCGCATAGGAAGAGGCTAACCAAATTGATACTATATATAGTCATAAGCATTAGCCTGTATAGGCTAGTTTAAAGTTAGAAAAGTTTATAAGAAGCCGTTGTCCGGTATGGTGTAGTGGCTAACATTTCGCGCTCTCATAACTTGAGAGATCAGTTCCGCGGAGCCCAGGGTTCGATTCCCTGTACCGGAGTTTCTTTTTGCATTTTAACTCTTCGTTTCTATAATCTGATTTGTCTTGAATTATTATTTTCATTGTTTTAACGATCTCTCTAGTTCATTTCCCCCAAGGGTCTTTTTGCGAATGACCCCTCTTCTTTCTGTCCCAAATATCCCGGGCCTAAACTAATTAAGATGATAATTGTCTCACCTGTGCTTCAAGATCTCGCTGCTGACTCTGCCGAAAATGAAAGCCAAGTATCTCTTCTTCACTATCGTTGTCACCGTAACCCCTCTCCGTACCTTTGGGAAACACCTTGGTTTTCGTCAATGAACCACCCACCAATACCACTCCTTCGCGCGTACTCTCTCAATGACAAATCGGGACCAGACGTGTTATCCTTCATATGAATCGGTGCAGGATACATTATACTGCCGCCAATTGTTTGCAAGGGATATGATCCACCGGACCTTTGCTCTGGGTCCTTGCTGCTATCCCGCGAGGTCTATTTGCTGAAATATTTCTTATATAGAGGGCGACAAATTGGAATGCCAATGCAGATCATCGTCAGGGTCATCTCTGCAGCTGACCAGACTATTAGACCGATAGGATCCTCTGAGTAGGTGTTAGCTGGTGTTCAATGGGAGTAGAAATAGGCGTACTGGTGTGATTTAGACTTTTGAGTTTTGGGACTTCGAGAGTGCGCTTGATACCGAATGCTCCAGCATTAAATGCAGATTAGCAGGCGCCAAGGGTAATTGAAAATTCCTTACATAACACCGAGGCTCAGGCTACTGAGTATTACGATTTTCTCCTTGGTCTTCATTTGTAAGCCCCAGATGAACAACCATGGAAAACCAGCCAAGAAGAAGTCCATCACGACACAAGAAACTGCTATCATTAGGGCGTCGCCCGTAATTTTAGATGATCTCAGAACTCACCACAAAGTACCATCGAGGCAGGACTCGTATCAACAGTACAACGTCCCCCAGGTATAGTTCGATCCCAAAGATAACTCGGCGGCGTACACTGCAGCCAAAACACGAAACAAACAATTATCGATGCACACATGAGCTCAATCATGGATATCCAGATGGCTATCTTATGCCACATTTCTTTGACAATCCGAAGTAGGAACAGCCCGAGTGACACCTTTGCCAGACTCATCCCGACTATCGCAAAGCTCTGGCTGACAGCTTCGATGATAAGAGCTGGGGGTAGGTCCTCTGGGTGGTTTTGGATGACATCGGTCATGTGTTGGCCCACGCCGCAATCGACTGCGACGGTTGTGAGGATGGTATCGAGGAGAAGGCAGACCTGCCGAGAATGTCAGTGGCTTTGAACTTGATAAGTTGAGGAGTTACTGACAAAAGCTAGGTTGTAGACATGGTCATCGATGCCAAATGATCTGACCACGAAGATCCTCGTGTATGTTCTCAGTATGACGAAGACGCATGTTACCGTTGTCAATGCCCACATAGTGCCAATGGCCCAAGGGCCATCTCCCTTCACCGCCATGGCTGCGCAGGGTCCCTTTCTGTGATAGCTAGCACTGTTGTAGATGGAGATGTCGCGACAACGACAACTAGAAGTTTGACAACCACTGGGATAAATGAGGATAAAGGCAACAACGGTGAAGAAACAGGACCAACAGTTTGCCAAGCTAACACAATAAAATTCAGCCCAGGCGGCTGTCTTATCTTATAGTCTATCAAGCCAAGTTGAGTCTGGGCCCCCAAGCGGGTAAAATCTTATTGAGACAAACACTTAACATTCCAATCAGACCCAGCACGTCGGATGACATACCTGGTATTCGGAATCGACACAGAGATACTGAGATTAATGGCCAATTTACTTGGCAAAATAACTTGTGGCCTGTCATCATTGTTCTCTCGGAAATAACCGTCTTGGCCATCCATCTCAGGGATCATCGTGTGGCTTGAGCCGCTTAACTGAACAAGCTAGTCTGAACTCAATCGCTTGGATTTACCATTGGCTACGATAAGCCAGTTTGCTCATGTTGCTTCGCTTTATTGAGTTAATGAGACTAAAGTACTCGATTGCTCACAATAGTCTTGTAGCTTAGGATTGGCGATGATCTGATCTCGAATGGGTCACGGTATGTAAAATTCTCAACAACACTGCGTTTCTGTACTTGATCAACTGATCCCTACTCCAGCCATGAATAACGATTGCCAATTGATCAGTCAGCATTCCTCGATGGCATGCCCAGAAACAAGCATTATTCAATTTCCAACCGTCATCCAGCTTCAAGAAACATGATCTGATCCTATTTCAATTATTTATCACGAATGCGACAAATTCTAATGATGCCGTTGTGATGTCGTTGTCAATTGGTGAAGATCCTCATTTCGAGTGTTACGAAAACGGTGTACATTCCACCTTCATCTTGCTAGGCCCATCGCTTGCAAGTGGCGTTGATGACAATAGAACCTTGAATAAAATAGCAAATAACTAAGGAGAAACTACTCCGTGCTACGCCCGCGATCGATAGTGGCTGCATGGGCCCAGAACCTTAAATGCGGATATACGGCATTGCCCGAGTATTTGACCCTTGGCTTAGTCCCTCTTTTCACGAACTTTATATGCAAACATTTGGTTCGACTCCACTCCATGTCTGTCTCTCATCTTAATCGCTGTCTCTTTACCCGCCACCGGGACACGATACTCTAGTTTTGAGCCAGCAGCCTTACCATCAGGCAGGGCGTAAGGGAAAGGTAGGTACTCAGGCAACAAACCCAACTGTCGTAAAAGTGTTCCCTGATCCCAAGAGATATGCTCGTGATACAAGCGATCACCTCGGATGTTGACGACAGCGGTGAATGGGACTTCAGCTTTGATGTTGGTAGGCGGAACGCCGGGTAGCCTATAAAAGATAAGTAGGATGTCTTCGGCGGTGAGGTAGTACTTACATCCAAGGAACCTCTTGATCATGGGTAAATTTAAAGAGGAACTCGTCAACGACTCTGTCGATTCCGACGGTTCGGCTTATCAACTCCAGTTCAGAATCGGCTGAGTTACTGAAGATGAAGTTATGCCGATAAAAGTCTGAAAGCTTCCTTTGACCAATTCCACCAGTCAACTACGAACATTGGTCAGCTCTATCATATGCACCATGAATAAGTCTGCTTACCGTCGGAATATGGTTGACATAAGGCTCCTGAACCATTGTACTCATGGTATGCTCGACAGATCGATCGGCAAACTCGTAGTGGCAATGCTCTTCCCAGATATGTTCAAGATCAAAGTACGGTCCTCCCATCTTTGGCTTCAGAAACTGAAGGTTCCGCGTATGGGAAATTGACTCCATGTTGTAGTCAAAGTGCTCATGGAAAGGCGTCGCAAACGCGTGGCTTTGCGCTTTGGGGTAGAAATACTCCAAACCAGGAGGGTTATCAGTGTCTCGCTTAGTGACTGGCCCAGCTACGTGACGAAGAAGCGGAATGTCCGCGGAGGCGAGTTCTGCGAGGTTGTCCGCATCGCTGTAAACGACTGCCGCCACTATGTCCGAGAAAGCAGATAGGCTTGGCGCAACGATATTCCAAAGTTCTGGGGAGTATGCTATCATCGGTCAGCGTAGCTAAAGGAATCTCGTCCGCAGACCTACCAACTAAACCAATGCTTCCCTTGTCGCACTGATCGCATTGGCTGAAAGCATGCAGTGCCTCTGCCAGCAAGGCTTGGCTGTTTGTATCCTCAAACCCAGACGACTGGACCTGGAAAACAGTATATCCCTCTTCAGTCCACTTGATTAGTGCCGAAGGAACGCCATCTTTGGTTGTGAAAAGATCGTCAGACGCTGGCAAAAGAATGATGAGTCCAGGTCCATGGCCCCGGCGCGAGAACGGGGGAATCAAAGAGACGCCAGGCATAATGACCTTAATCTGAGGGGTCGGTATTGACTTTGGCGGTTTGGTGATGTCTGCGAACATTTTGATCAATTGGATTAACAATACAGGGTTAAGTTGTGAAGTCGAAAACATAGATTACTCCTCACTATTTGAGGGGTTTCGGATATAACTCAATAATATAGATAAACCCATACATAAGCAGATAAGCAATAAAGTACAAGGGTGCCTATCCTATTGGCCCTAAGCCCGAAAAGGTCTAAATATAGACACCGCATATTATCCAATAAAAAGCTTTACGTAAGCATGAAAAGATCGACAACTACCAGGATTAATCCATGTAATACCACGTACCAAAAGCTACTTAAACCTCGCACCCCTTTAATTTTCTTCGTTCTCCGCCTTTTACTCTCATATTCATTCAATGGCGCGCAAAGAATATGTTGAGCTGGAGAACCTCGGCAAAGAGGTAGATTTGTGGTCTCCGCTGGTATGTTCTACACTTAATTTTTAATGGCGTTTTCTGACCCTTATCAGGCAAAGTCAGCCACGCCCGAACATTCAGGCGAACAAGACATAAGCTTCGGGTTGAGGGATAGTAATAACCACGAACCATCAGGACCCGATGACTATCCTTTGATCACCGACACATCGGCCAGAAAGAAGGACAAAACGAACAGAAAATTATTAGCTCTACGCCATTTCGCCTTATTTCACTTACCAGCTGTCACTGGCACTTTGGTTCTGCTGTCCCTCTACATCGCTAAGATCCGCTGGCATAATCCACCCGCCGACGCCCTCAACGCCATTCAATTCACCGCAAAGGCTCATGAGGCTCTTATACTAATCTCTCTGGGTGATATCTTGCTACATCGGATCTTTCATGGCCTCCTTCACAAAGATGGTGGCACTCCTATCGGGTTTCTCCCATCACCTTTCTCTCTCGGCGCCCCGCTGCAATACCTTGTCAGCAGCCAGCTATGGAGTCCGATCATACGGTCAAGAAACAATGGCAGGAGTCATAGAATCACAGGCATCATGATCGTGTTTATTGCTCTTCTCAGCATCGGAGCAAGTCCACTCTCAGCCGTCGCCATGATTCCCCGTCAGAGATGGTGGGATAACCCTGGAGTCGATATTGGTAGAGGTGTCCATGTTATGCAGCTTAACAGCAGCGTTTACTCCTCCAACTTGACATCATACAAACCATCAGAACAATTCAATGAACAATGGGCACCCACGTTTATCAGTCGACCCAGTCAGGACGCTCTTCTCCAAGGACTTGGCCTCATTACCATGTCCAATTCAGGCAAATCAAGAAACTGGCCTTGGTCAAATGTTACATACAACAATTACTGGACCGACTATCAGTATCGACCGATTTCGCTTCGCTACTGGGGGAATACAGCCATTAGCACGTGCTCAATGAGCGCAGTGGCCCAGTTTATAGGTGTTATTTGGAGGGCTTGGGATAATCCCTCTGAGGAGTGGCTCATCACCGCTGAGCATGAACCTGTTGATCCGGCAAGGCGCAAGAAAGGGAAACAACCCCTCGTATCTGTCGAATGTTCACCAAGCTTTCTAAAGGATGAGGTGGCTACCTTTGAATTTGGCTCTCTCGATAAAAAGAACATTTCCCTAGACATTGAGAAATATCCTGTTCTCAAAGGCCAGGTAAAGAATGTGACGAATTCATCAGCCCCACTTGGCTATCACTTTCTCAACCTCCGCGACTCGTTGAAACTACCTATCAGCATCGACATATTGTTTGTCAACTCTTTCAATGACACTGGATCCTCTGACCAAAAGACGAAGCCCCCAGAAGCCGGCCTCAATCTGTGTCTCATCACCGCGGCCTGGACAGAGGCCGATAACTGGATTGAATTTTCCAAGTCGAAGGATGTACGAAGCCATTTAAGTTTTTCAAACGACGAGGCACTATCCACTATCAAGGATACCTATGGTACAGATGACTTTATCGTCTTAGAGCCAGGTTGGATGAAGGACATCGCTTCTCTTCCGAATAGGTTGTCAAATAAGACTTCTTATGAGCAAATGGCGGATTACTGCAGCGTTAATGAAGGGTTTATTAATTCTTGTCTTCAGACACCTCTTTCGTTACATGTCACAGATGCGATCTCACAAATTGGTGTATATATCTGGAAGGATGAGGACGATGAGAAACACCTTGAGCCTGATCTGGATGTAATTCGTCTGGGCATGTATATCAAAACCTACGGGTATGACTTTTATGGGAGTAAGGGTATTCCACTGGCATTTGCGGTTCTCCTTCTCCATGTGATTATCGTCTTGATACATCTGATTCAGATACTGGTATCAAAACATCCATGGCAAGGTTCAAATTGGGATACATTTGGAGATATGTTAATTCTTGCGCTTGGCTCCAAAGCACCAGACGAGACAAATAATCTCGGCAAGAAACCTACAAAGTCAAAGATATGGACAAAGACCTTGACAGTCAATGATGAGGGAAACGAGGGACGTTCTCAAATTCTTATGCGAGATGACAAAGGGTACTGAGAAACGAACCCGGAGTAAGCCAACGTTAGAAGTTAAAAGAAGTTCTGTTCAGTATCTATATATCAAAGTGGTTATATACGCATGTACTTACAGTTTGTTAACAGATTGTGATTGTGAACATGGAGCATGACACGTTACAAAAGAAATAGACATCCCATCCTCACCGCCATGCAACACTCTAAGAACGGATTCTTTGCAAGATCAAGTCAGCATCTCCAGCCTATCGCGCATTCCGCCATCCCCTCATTAAAAATCTGCTGCGCCCGCCTGTTCCCTCTCCTGCTCAAAGTATTTTTCTGCATCAGAGCTGGGCTTGAGGCGAATGGACTTGACACGCCTGTTGAATGGAGGTCCGTAGACGTCAATTATGACCCTTTTGTTATTTTTACTGGAGTGGCTACGGATTAACTTCTTATACTTGCGAATTAGTGATTAACCCTGACATGTGAGCTACGCTGCATGTTTATAAGGGACTTTTGTTATCTATTGGATAACCGGCAATAATTTACAACGAAGGGTTGAGTATGATTGGACTATTCTCTATGCTGCAGGCTCTGCCTTGTTAGTTCTATCCAAACTCGACAAAAGTACCCCTCACCGGTGCCGAGTACCAACCCCAAGGCAATTTTGTAAGTACAAAACTTGTTTATTCCATGCTACCCACTGATCCTTGACGTCATTGAAGCCTATCTCGAGCTCTCTGTATATTTTACGTAGAGTCTGCGGACTCAAATCTTGTTTTCGCCGACTGAGATAGTACTCTGAAAGAGTATTTCCGTCCACGCCGCTGATGCTGGTCCTGTCAGTAGGGATGGCGAGTTCCCTGCAGATATCGGCAATCCTCTACACATAATGCTGTTTCATGGGATCGCCCAAGGTTGACCACAAGCTATCGATGGTCTTTCCAGGAACCAGAGCAGGAACATAGAATAGCAGCCATCGTATTCGGCGTGGTGTAAAACATCGGAAAGAGTAAAGCTCTAAGTCCATTGGCTAAGCCATGTTAGCATAATATGCTCTCTGGCCAAGTCTGGTATATTAAGAATTTTAACTTTACAGAATGCATTGCCAATGCTGAAAACCGCAGAGACGTCTCCCGTGTCATGGACCAGGTTAATAGTCCTCATATCTAATAGAGGCCGACTCTCTGGCAGGGCAATTAGGGCATCAGAGATTGAGCAGCCTCCGCCATCTCCATCTTCCCAGAGACAATCCGAATGAGATGTGCGTGAGAGCTGGATTTTGTCCCCAATGAGCCATGAATGACCATGGATTTCCCGAATTGACTCTCTGACTGAACAATCAGCCATTGTGAGAGATTAATTCTTACTGATGTTTCTTGAAAAAGATAACTGTCAAATTGTTGACTGGGGATTAATAAATCGTTGCCTAAACTGTCATGGAATGCTACGGGCGGTCTGTAGGGGCAGACGCCCTATGACTCACAGTGCGGAGTACAGTGTTAAAACCTTGTGTAACCTAGCGTGGTCTGGAAGTCTCAGTTGCCTGGCTCAGATCCGAAGATGGAGAGTGATATAGTTGAACTGGCCGTCACGACAGAGGATGACTTTGAGACAAATAATAAGTAAGGGCTGCGATGATCGCGAGACATAGAAAAGGATAACTAAACAACTGGCTGTGCCAAATTGACATATCTTCCCCACGACTCAACCATCATACATATCAGTCAACAGCAGCTAACAAGCAGCATAAAGACTGATTTTACCGTCCAGGAAAATGATTGAAGATGGGTTATATGGTGAATATAATATTTAGTAAACATATTAATCTTTTTTTGAACTTTTCCCTATTTCCTTCCATGGTCT
>JABCJY010000914.1:0-13414 GCA_013184415.1 Fusarium concolor
CAAAGCTGGCGGTCTCTGTTTCAGATCGATCAAGTGCTTCAGGGTAAGCGGCCGCATACCATATCGGATGCGCAAGCGCAAGGGCTACTCAAGGCTTGCAAGAAGGTGCGGTTTCGTGCAAGGCCGGCTGCCAAAGAAGATGGGATCATCGCGGCCGCTCGTAGGTTACATAACGACCCAGAACTACAACTGCGTCGCCCTGGTCAGCGGGATGCCATGCTGGCAACCATGGGCCCACGCGCACCTGAACAGGTTATCGTCGTTCTCGCAACAGGTTCAGGGAAGACATTGGTATTCATGGTCGGAGCTACCCTAGAGGGAGCTGAAACAACCATTGTGATCCTTCCCACTGTAGCCCTACGTGGTAATATGGTCGAGCGCCTTGATAAAGTTGCGCTAAAGCACCATGTCTGGCGCCCAGGCTCGAATAAATCAGCCCCCATCGTTGTTGTATCGGCCGAAGCAGCTTGCACAGAAGCGTTCCTGGAGTACGCCAACCGATTGTCCGATAGGCAGCGCCTAGATCGGATCGTGATCGACGAATGCCATCTTACTATCACAGCAAGCTATTACCGACGAAGCATGTCACAACTGGCATGGCACATACGGCAGATCCGTACGCAGACTGTCTGGTTGACAGCAACACTGCCACCAACCTATCAGGAGCTTTTCCTTGAGCACAATAAGCTCGTGCGGCCGCATATCGTCAGAGAGTCAACAAATCGTCCTAACATCCGGTATATCGCCCAGCAGGAGCGAGGATTAGGCAATCTATACGAGAGAGCAGCTCGTCTTGTACAATCTTGCTGGGCCCGGACAGACCTGTTCGAGAGCGAGCGGGACAGGGTTATTATATACTGTCCGACGAAAGAATTTGTGGCAGAGCTTGCTGACTTGTTGGCTTGCCCATCCTACACAGCCGACTCTGGTACAGAGGAGGAGAGAGGGGTGATCATAGAGCGATGGTTAACGGCTGTTGACTCACCTGCTATTGTAGCGACATCAGCGTTGGGTCCCGGGTTCGACTATCCGCACATTAGATGGGTCATACACGTCGGTGCGCCGGACCTCCTCACAAACTTCTCGCAAGAGTCAGGCAGAGCGGGCCGGGACGGGAAAGTGGCTGAATCCATCATCCTACTCAGTGCAGCTTGGCAGCCGCAGCTAGATCGATCTTTAGGGGCGGACGAGGAAGCCATGCAGATTTACCTCATGCAGAGCCATTGTTCCCGGGCAATCATAAGCCAGTTCCTAGTGCTCCATACCAAAATCAATTCTACGTAGAATTCATTTGTTTTATGTCAAACAACCCTACTCAAGAATTATCAGCAGAAACGCATTGCGTTTCCTGTTTTTGACCAATCATCGTCTAGCATTTTGACCCCATATTTCCCCGATAGAAACGCACTGCGTTTCTTGTACTGCACTCATGAAATTAGAAAACCTAAAACACGAAACGCGTCGTGTTTCCGTCGGCTGACCCTTGTCGTGTTCAACTTGACTACTTCGGACCTAAAAAAAAAAAACATTCATGACCATCTTCTACTGAAACTCACATGTTTTATAGTATCTAATCTATCTCCGCCATTCCATCCTCTCTATTACATTTATATATGCTTAGTCATAATGGCCAGCTCTTCTATACAATTTGCCGGAAGCAGCTATTATATGTACTAAATGCGGTTTTGCTTTGAGACCTAAACGCGCATCGGAACATCCGGGCAAAAAGCACGGCATCGCCAGATCTGCTCGGCATGGCCTCAAGCCCCTCCTATCCTCATTAAACCTCCCAGATCCAGACACCTTGGTCCCCAGGCCAAATGGATCACGACGCCATCCATACCTTACAGTACAACAAGGCTGTTCATGTAAGCACTGCGGTCTCCATTCTGCTAGCTGCAAGGTATATGATGAATATTAGTTCCGGTTAATGGCAAGTTTGTGCGTAGGGTAGGCGTGCTAATGTTGAGCGGAACGTTATTGATAGTATATAAGATCCTAATAATTTTCTATCTTGATCGTTACTTACATAATATTAGAGCCCAAGATTCTTCTAAACATGGAGCTTGTTATCTGTTTCGAGCCAACCTGCATTTGTGTAACAATATGGGCAGTCAAATGTCTGTATCAGTTTCCACGGGCAGTGGATTGCAACCTGAGGAGTCTTGGGCGCTATAGGTCTCTATCTTTAAGACCAAGTGGCTAACTGGGCTTAGGGTAATTCTGCTTCCTTCATTATTGGGAGATCATCACGTGACTCCATTAGAGCTAACAAAGCAGAGCTCGGGTGGCGGAGCCTGCCGATGGCGCGATGAAAATAAAACCATTGGGAGGCTCTCTAATTGGTGCTGCTAATGATCCAGAATTAGCGATATGCATAATGAGGCCTTCTACCTGCAAGTTATTGTTGGCTCAAATACGGAAAGCTGAGCCAACACTCGAAGCGGCATGTCAGCCTCATCGGATTAATGGAAGCGTGTTATTTTAAGAGAAGAAAACATATGAGAAGAGATGACAAATAAGGCTAAGTGCACCTAATTTACCAATGAGGAAAAAAAAAGCATTTGTTATGTTTATTTACTAGATAGATGGGACGAATGCTAATCCATCTAATGGCAATTTCTTGCGTGGGTTAGATGTGCTTTCCATATTGTCTCCTTGCCTCTTCTTGAGAAAAGAACAGACCCACTGTGATATCACATTGGAATAAAGCTGTTGGCTGCACGGCCCTGTCGATATGGGTGAAAAAGGAAACGGCTGCATATTTTCATCCTTCACAGATAAGAAACTATAGGTCGCGGTTATCCGGACCGCTGCAGTCATCATTGAGTTATGTTGTGTGGGGCTCGGAAGCTGTCCATTCCGTCGATGATTGAGCGCCGAGCAGAGCGGGGTAGTAAGACATACAGGACTAAGAGCGGCAACAAGCTCGATTATGAGGCGTCAATGGTGACCTGACCGGACGCCAAGAGTCAAGAGTGGGGGAGCTGAACAGTCAAGATAAGTAGCCAGCCCATGCTGCTCTCAATATGAAATTCTTTTAGTCTAGATCAGCCCGCTCCGGCGTAGATCCTCTAGCAACCAGTGGAAAGGCTATGCTAGTTCCATCTTACCGAGGATGACGCACTAATGGCAGCTTTGCGTGTCAATTTCGATCCGGGTTCACTCAAGCGTAAGCAAGTAGTAGCGAAAAAGGGAGGGGGTTTCGGCACTAGACCTCCTTAGTTCTGCGTGAATGCTCCAGCCTGGTTCCATAGTGCCAGAAGACCCAGCCTTTAATTACAAATGAGTTTGAGATGATAAGTCGCCTATGGGCTCATTTGGCCGATGAGTTCGCCGATTGTCTTGCATCTGAGGGCCTTTGGCCTCACCAAGGATGTTTACCAATCATCAATCACAACGCCCCAGCCTACCGCAAGTGCTGCTTACGGGCACTATGGTCCATGATGATATCGCCCTCACGCTCCATATCTCACTGCCCCGAAGGACATGCACAAGCCGAATTCCTTCCCTAGTTGCGTTTTTACTCGGTATTCAACATCATCACCCTTCCGCTCTACCGCAATCCACCACGCATCTGATCCTGTACCTTCGACATCGATCATAGACAATGCCAAATCCCTAGGAGTATACAGTCGGCCAGATTTGCGCCGTCACAGTTGAATATGTTGCTGCACAGCTCTTTCTGGACGGAAAATACAAAGACCCAGTATCTGTGCCCACTAGCGATAGTAGCAATTATGTGTGAGGCATGATCCAGAAACTCAATCCTAATGGCAGTAACTACCCTCTTGAGCACTTTGGCGAATCTATTCCCATCATCCAATTTCGACTTCGTTTTTGAGGACTGTCAGCCATTTTTAGACGCCGAAAAGCAGGCCCACTGTATTGACATGGCTGATAGGTTCGAACGTGATTTGCTATTGGACTCGGTATAGCCCTTGGCATTCAGCAGGCTAATTGGTCATGGTGCGTATTCGTAGCCATGTGAGGCTGTCAGAAGCTCGTATGTGCCTTCAGCTGGCCACTACCCCGCCCTTCATGCTCATGGCATCTCTTTGTCCACTTTCCTCTTTCTTCCCCATGAAGCCGTGCTGATCCTGTCGATCAGTCACTATCTTTGAAACCTGTGATCCACGGCTTAGTCGGTGAACCTTTGTCGACAACGAATAAAAGCCCTCGTTCGCCGGCAAATATCCCAATTCACGACTTGGTGGTCTAATATCTGCCAAGAACCTACCCCTTACTTCTTTGGATGTCTCTCGCTTTCTTCCTTTGGGGCGTTTCGTGATCAGTTCGAGAGTTTAAGTTGAGACGTGCGATCCCTGATTGAAGAGTAGATGCACAACAACTCCCAGCCATCCCAATTGTTTGTGAAACCTCACCTATCGTCGCTTTCACTACCATGGCAAAGAAAACCTGGTTTTTACCTCCTGATTTCACCTTGCTCCCCGACGGCGAGATCAGGCTAGGGATGATCTTGAAATATCCTGATCGGCCGACTCTGGCATTGGACTCGCTGGACGCACTGGATTTTGGGAATACAGCAAAACTCCTCCCAGAGCAGACGAGCGTGATTGAGACAAGTCACATGCATTCTACCGACTCAAACAATTCTACAAGCTTTGGTGTCTTGACTAAGTTCTTGGAGTTGGCCGCAATCAGTGGTAAAGCTGATACTGGACGATTCAAGGACCTTTCCTTTAGTCAAGTAGATCATGAGGTACGGATGTTCAAACGGGCGCTCAATCCAGAGGCCCTCCACGTCGTGGTGAAATTGGACTCGGTGAAGAAATATATGAATGGGGGACCTTTCGGTCGTTACCGTCAACGTCCTATCTATGTTGTATCGGGACTGCGAGTGGCAAAGAGTTCGTTCTCGATCAAGAATACAGCCAATTCAAGGTCAGCGGCCGAAGCGAGCCTTTCTGGCATCGGAGCAGCACTGGGCACACATGTTCCTGTTGAGGTGGGCGCCAATGTAGCAACTTCGGAAGAGGAACACAAGTCGGTTGGCTATAATACTGCCCCAGGCATCGTGTTTGCCTATCGCCTTCATGTTATTCGTGGAAAACGAGACGGTACCGTTGAGTCTGAGTTATTCTCTGATACTGCGGCCTTCGTCACGGGTCATGCAGACAGTGAAGATGAAGAAGAGGAGGAAATCACGTTCACCGAAGCAACATCCAGACAGATCAAGAACTCCACGGAGATTATATTGCCTATGACCGAATATGTGGTTGGTGATGAAAACATCATTGCCTTTACAACCATGTAGGTAACTCTGGAAACCATATCAAGTCAAAGGTCCGCCTATGCGGAGCGAGAAACATAAATGACCTGGGTAAACTGTTATGGGTTAAATCATAGTTTGGAAATTCTTATGGGCCTGGATTCTCAGGCCGTTGTCTATCGACATCCCAGAGACAATGTGATATGGTATTATATCTTGCCTCGTCGGTATTTTTGTCCCGCCAGAATTGAGCCGGTGTCAGGAACACACGACGATCAGACTTAGGCAATGCCATAGCACGGAACACAGCAGCCATTCCCGGTGAGCTGCGAGCCCGCCGCAGAACGCGTAGACCGTGTTCACTAACTACTGGTCCGAGGCGAGGTAGTACTGAGATATATGCGAGCATCGTGGCACCTATTCCAGCGGCTACCGCGGTAGCTATTGATGAGCCAGGGCTGCATATGCCGCGATATTCTTGGTCGAACTCCTGCTGGATGTCCGGTGGGATCGAGTCGCCAAACGTGCCTATTATATCGCTCCCGTCAAATGGGCGACGCGAATTGGTATCAAGGAATGTCCCAAAACGGCTAGTTGCATAGATAGAGATGACGTCAGGGTGCCTTGCTGGAAACGCTTCGGGTTGCTCAGGAGAATTTCCCGCCCCTGCTAGAATGACGGCGTTTTTTGAAACTTCCTGAATTTCTCGTGAGATACTATCGTTGTCTCGTGGAAGCGCGAATGACATGGAGATGATATCCGCTCCCTCTTCCTTTGCCCATCTGACAGCCTTAGAAGCCAGGGTCAGCCGATAGTTATGGCATGGTGACTTCTGGATTATGACTGACCTGATGTATGTTATCTTGACTTTGCAAAAGGTCCTTTGTCCTCTTGGCTACACGAGCGATTAATATTTTTGCAAAAGGACAGATTTCCATCACCAGCCGTGCCATCAGAGTTCCGTGACCAGAGACATCCACTTTGTCAGCTGGATTCTCGACGTTGACAAAGTCTTTCCACACGATACTTCCCCTTCTTCTTTGTCCGTCATCCTGATCAGTATAGTAGGGCATCGTGAAATTCACACCCGTATCCAGGATTGCAACTCGTATCGTACCTGCGGGCTGATGTGTTTCTCTCTTTGAATCCACGAGACTACTTATACCTTTAAGATGGTCTAACCAGACAGCACGGTGATTGGAATGGTCGCGGTAGAAGCTGCTGTTCGAGTATGGCTGTTCTAGAGTGGGATTGGTGATAATCCCAGAAGTTATTCTTTGAATGTGTACGATCTCTGAAGTGTCGACTTTGTAGACTTTTAGCGCTAGATACGCCAGTGGCAGGACGACATTGTCGTGGATATCTTTTCTTCTTTTCTGGAGACCCTCCTCTATCGAGTGGTAGTCAGAGCCTCTGCTAGTGCTCTGCGTAGGATTGATACTCTTACTCCTTTGCATGAAATTTTCGCCGTCAAGACAATATTTAACAGCATCAAAGAAGTACTGCAATGCCTCATGAGAAAGGCCGCCCAGTCTCTTTTCCCTTAGTGTCTCAAGAAGATTCAACGCAGTCAAGTGATCGAAGTTTGCTTGTGAAAGCTGGTCTGGTTGAGTTACAGTCAAGAAGGGCTTTGCAAGACCGATCTCAAGCAGTAGGATGCCAAGCGCAAAGATTCGAGGTGAACGGTGATTTAACTCAATCGTAATATCGTCAATTAGATCCTCTGGAGGTGTCCTATGGTCTTCAAACGGTAAGCTCACATAGGCTTGTAGTGGTAATTGGTCAGCTTTGCGATTATCCGCAGAAGGCATGAACCATATGGAATCGCTACTCCATCGACTACTCATTAAGTCTGAGTCATAAAACTTCCAATACGCTTTCGAGATAGTATAGGATAAAATGATTCTATCCCGAGAGGTTAGACGGTAGTGATGAAGGATGTTAGAAAGACATTCCCCCCCGCCAGCTGCCGGCATGAACCTTTGCACGGAAGGCTGTAATATTCGGAATAGTCCGTGGTCAGGATGGAAGGAAAAGTTCAAGCGAGCACATCTTCGCTCCTCCAAGAAACTGCAAAATCGTCCTTTAGCTAGAGCCTTGGGTTCGATGTTCACGGCCGGCGTGTCGGATGGTCTATGATGCTAATTAGTCCTTGTCAATGTATGATATAGGTTAGTGAGAGTCGTCTCACATATTCAGCCGAAACTCCTGCCACGAAGACATGTCCTGAGATGAAACTACGATATCATAGTTCAAGCTGCAATCAGGTTCGGCTTCCATGTATAGTCTAGCTGGATGCCAGACGTTGTCAATAACTGCCAAGTTGTGTACGCCAGGCTGACATTGGCAGTGTCCCCGGAGAGTTCTAAATAGCGCACGGTTGTGATCCGGATAGTCTTTTTGAGCGAGCTGTTTTAAGTTTGGTCGATGACAGGTTCCTTCTTGGCCTGGGGCTGGTTCGATGGCGTGCGAGAGCTCCTCACACTTTTCCTTGAGGGCACTTATCTGCTCTGCATTGCTAGCCTGCCCGAAATAAAGCAGGATGGACTTCTCAATCTGTACCTGACCCTTGTTTGCCCAAAGACTAGCTAAATACTGATTGCATTCTTTGACGATGAAGCAAGGCGTGAATCGCGTGAAGTGCGGCCACTATCACAGTTTCGATGTCTTAGTGGCTGTCCAAGCTTTGCGGGGGTTGATGCGGGCCTACCAAGCAAATTTCAGTAAGTTTGATAAGAATCTCGTGACAAAGCTTTTCCACATCCGGCTCAATCCAGTAACGAGGTAGCGAGTTGATATATGGCCCAACCACGCCCAAATGCGTGATTATTTCACCTATCTGGCATCGGACCTTCCGTTTGAAAGATCTCGAAGACTTGGACAATAGATCGTAGATAATGGCGTTGAACTGCTTGATCCAGCATGCTAATATATAGCAAGCGTCTTCATTTGACATTTTGGTGACAGACGGATTGGATGGTCCTCCTTCAGGTAGATCTGGTCAAAGAGCAAGAGGAAAGAGCACAGCCTGATAATCATCCCACGTGCTCAGCTTCTGCCCCTCTTCTACATCTTCCTGCCTGAGGCATTACTGCGCCTTCCCCTCGTCATCTTACCTGATCCTTCTTTTCGCAATTCTGATGTGTACATCATTCATGTTTTTTAATTAATGCCATTTAGCTACTGCTACAATCACAGAAGTGCAACCTGAAACCATGCAAGTAGGCTCTGAAACCAGCAGAGCCAATAGTACAATTTCAGTCTTGACTTCGAATTGTATTTCAAGCTTCGAGAAATGCCAGTCCCTACCAAGCGACAATGATCAGGTTACTTTGCAAAACAGACTGGCTGATCTCCGTCTCTGGGCAGACGGCGTGGGAGCTTTAGCTAACGACAAAGCGTCTCTGGACTGGAGGTTTAGGACCAGACCGGATGAGCTCATGTTGGTGAAGACTTTACTCATCATGCTGCTGGACTTCTTAGATGATTATCGCGACGATGCAAATGACGGCGAACCCACCGGAGATGCCCTTCAGTGCATTAGTTCGTCACTCGAAAATCTGGCTTTGATTGGAGTAGCAATTAGACGGACTGGAAAAGCCTCTCGTCGACGGAAAGTTGACTCATGTTTTGACGCGGACAAATTCGCAGAGCTACGCCGGCACTTAGAGTGCATCGTACTCCTTCGACCCAGCAAAGCAGGGCTACCAGATTTTATTGATCCATCAGGCCTGAGTCAAGTTCAACAGCGACTTATCGAAGCCAATCTCATGAGACGCCATCGAATAGTGGTCGCCCACAAGCGTTCTGGGAAAGGGAAGAGAGCTATCTTATCACAGGAAGGCGATCTGTCTGCTGCAGAAACCACTTTAGACAAGCCAAGCAGCGGCCACGACGCAACTGAAACTGCAGCCGAAGATGCCTATGACGACAGAATCGTGCTCAAAGATATCACAGCCAAACGAACGACGGATGGCTTTAGTGCTGCATCGACTGCTGAAGGCACTCTACGATATAGCTTGCGCAAAGACTACGCACCTGGGTTAGCCAAGTCACACATCACGGTTGTTGGCGCAGACACTGACTTTCCTTTGCCGCCCCGAAACCCGGACGGCCGACTGATCGGTAAATGTCCTTGTTGCTGTCAGGCAATTCCCATTGAAGAGATGGCCGACTCAGACAAGTGGAGGTCCAAGCTCACATCTTGTATCTCTGTCGTATATCTTGCTAAATTCCAGCGTACAGGCAGCATATTATCGAAGACATGTGTCCTTATACCTGTGTCATAGAGGAATGTCCAAACCCAACACAACTATTCAGTACGCGGAAGGAGTGGGAGGCCCACGTCAAGGCAGACCATACGCCTCGTTGGCGGTGCCCTTTGTGTACTAACGAGCAGGCAAAACTATATTCCGAGGATGACACTATACAGCATTTCCAAACCACTCACCCCGATGCTGTTGAGAAGTTTTCTCTTTCTACTATGCTCTCTTGGAGTAAGTCAGTCCCTATGGGAATCTTTGCCTGTCCACTTTGTTCCTCGTTTGGCCGCGAAGATTCGCCCGAAATCGTGGATCATGTTCTCAACCACGTGTACGACTTTTCGTTACGTGCTCTCCCGTGGCCCATTCCCACCACACATGATCTCCGGAAGCCTATTGGAACATATGTGCTGCCAAGCAATGGTTATGATGCTCAAAGACTCCTTAAGTGGATCTCGAGCACATCTAATGAGATTCTGGAAGACCTTGCGCCGCCTTCAGCCAATCTCAGGCCACCTTCTGAAGGCATACAGCTTTGCGCGTCCGACTTCATAGATCATGACAACTCCGAAGGAGATCATGTCGAAGAGTATGAATATGTCAACCCTAGCGAGTACTTTGATACCAGGGTGATAGATGACTCCGAAAGACAACAAGAAGACCTATCTACGGTTGATTCGAGCCTAAGTGCGGCAACAGACTCAGATGAGATGCCGACTACACAGGGAAGCTACGCCGGTCGAACCGTCATACTCGACCCCATGGACTATAAAATAGCCTGGATCGCTCCACTCAAGATCGAAGCTAAGGCTGCCATGCATTTACTAGACGAACAACACCGCGGCCGGTTTCCCGTTGACCGTGGCGATGACTATGTGTTTCACGCAGGTGCTATGGGCGGCCATAACATCATTATAGCAACTCTGCCAGCGGGACACGAATACGGCACGGGCTCGGCGGCTGCACTCGCCGGCCAGGTGAAGAAGTTTTTCCCCAACCTCTGGTTCGGCCTGCTCGTTGGCGTGGCAGCGGGACTTCCTGATTTATCTCGAGTCCCAGCGCGCGATATCCGACTGGGCGACGTGCTTGTGGGCCTTCCTGATGGCGAGAGTGCTGGACTGGTTCCGTATGACCTCGGCAAAGAAACGGAAGACGGATTTCAACCGCTCCGACTTGGCCACAGTCTCGCTATAACTGAACCAATTGTGCGAGCGGCTATAGGCAGCATCAAGCTCGAGGCGCCGTACGACACCGAAAAGTTTTTGCCATACTACGAGAAGATACGCAATTGCGAGCATGCAACTGGTACATTTGCTGATCCAGGGCAAGAGGACGATATATTATATCTAACCCGCGACAATGGACTGGAGGAAATCGTTGAACGTCCTCGACGACCAACTTATCAACGCACTCGGGTGTGGTATGGCCCGATTGGGTCAGGAGACAAGCTGTTGAAGAACGCACAAAAGCGAAATGAGCTGAAGGACAGATATGGTATCATTGGCTTGGAAATGGAAGCGGCGGGAACCATCAATTGGATTCCAGTTGGCGTCATCCGAGGGGTCTGTGATTACGGCGATCGACATAAGAACAAAAACTGGCAGCCATTCGCGACAGCGATGGCAGCTTCGTATGCTAGAGCGTTGCTTGACGAGATTCCCCCGAGTATTACAAGCCGAGGGACCGCGGACTTAGCTGGTGAGTAAGCGTCAAGGGGAATTGACATTGTACAGATAAGAACAATCGCTGACGATATGCTAGAGGAGATTCATGGACCCTGTTATTATATCCCGTTTACCAGAAACACACGCTTCACTGGTCGCACAACCATCTTAAACGCATTGGAAGACAAGTTCTTTGGCCCGGATCAGAGTCAGAAGGTGGCGCTAGTCGGCCTTGGTGGAGTTGGTAAGACTCAAATCGCCCTACGTTTTGCCTATCAGATGAAGGAGAAACGACCAGACTATTCAATCTTCTGGGTGTCATTCCTGAGTTATGAAGCGGCAGAATGTGCTTATATGGACATTGCAAAAATGCTTGGATTACAGAAGAGTAGCGAAGATGTTGATGTGAAGGATCTAGTCAGCCAGCACCTCAGTTCGAATAAAGCTGGCAAGTGGCTGTTGATTTTGGATAATGCTGACGACCAGGAACTTATCCTTGGATCTACCGAAAAGTCGGGGTTGGAAGAGTATTTGCCCCAGAGCGAAGATGGGATCGTCCTATTGACGACGAGGTCTCGGCACGTCGCCGTAGAGTTCGTGCAATCCGACGTGATCGATACCGAGCAAATGGATCAGGAAGAGGCGACGGGGATCTCGGTCTTGACTTCCCAACCATGTTCACATCTCCCTTCAGCCGCATGGACTAACGAGGTGCCTAATAGCCTCGGGTCAGCTTCGCAATTTCATGATCCGGGTTGGGACAATAGTGAAGTAAGAACGCTCCATGAGGCAACAAAAGATGGGCTTGTCGAGGTGGTCGATCTGTTACTGAAGAATGGAGCCGATGCTAGAAGTCAAGATGACGATGGCTGGGCGCCAATCCACATAGCCGCAGACAAGGGGCACGAGGCCGTGGCGAAGCTGCTGCTAGAGAAAGGCGCCGATTTCGAGGTGAAGAACAACAATGGCAACACGCCGCTCGTGTTGGCTGCATATAACGGGCACGAGGCCGTAGTGAGGCTGCTGCTGGAGAAAGGCGCCGATCTCGAGGCGAAGGGTGACGGTGGCAACACGCCGCTCGTGTTGGCTGCAGACAAGGGGCACGAGGCCATAGCGAGACTGCTAGTCGAGAAAGGCGCCGACCTCGAGGCGAAGAACAACAATGGCATGACACCGCTCTTGGTGGCTGAACAAAACGGGCACGAGGCCGTAGCGAGGCTGTTGCGCGAGAAAGGCTCTAGAAAGGACGGGGGATACCGCCGCTTCTTTGGTTTAGGGTTCCGTTTTTGACCGTCAAAAACGGTATTTGACGGTCAAATTCCTAAAGGGGGTTTTTGGCGGTAATTTACGTCAAAAACCCTACCATTTTAGGCTTAGTGCCTACCCGTATTAGGACTAGTATATGCACGGAATAGGTTTAGTACATGGTAAAATTACCGATGGGACGCACAAATCATCACCAAATTCCCATCTTCGGTGTTGAAAAGCAGCGCTGCCCTCAAATCAAACAAATCAAATCCGGGGTCATATTTGAGATATTTGATAACTCTCAAGACTGGATTTGTTGTTTGAAATATTTATTCAAATATTTCAAATATTTCAAATCTGACTCTCTATGCTTCCATGCTAACATCTCCATGTTGAGACAGTGTGGCTAAGGTGGTCCGACCTACTGGTGGCCGGGATGTGGATACTATTTAAGGAGCTGTGCTCCTCTCAGGCACATGTAACTTAGAACTAATAACAACACAATGAACCCTTTTTGTTTCATCACTCCAATCTCCCATTGGACCTCGTCCCCCCCACCTATTGTCGCCCCTAGCTTCACCGCACCATGTCTGGCCCAGTTCTTAAGGCATTGTAACTTCTCCAGCGTTTCCGTCGTCATCGAAAGCCTCTGCGTCGTCAGCGTTACTTGACAGTCGCCATCGCCGGTATCGCGAGTATATCGAGAGCCAATTGGCTGATCATCGGGAATTGTCCCTGATGAGCCATCCACCACTCAATTGGGTCCTCAGTCTCTTGCGGCTCTAGCCGTAGATACCGCTCAAGCTCACTTCCCATCACCGTGGTCTTCGCCGTCCTGCTTTTGATCCATTGCTTGAATACGCTAGCTTCCGTTGTCTTCCTTAGTACGCTTAAGGGTGTCGATGTGTCCATGATCATCTTCTGCCGCTCATCCACCGGCCGGTTGCAGCGGTACCAACGGTCCAAGTACTCAGACAGTCCAATCTTGGCATCCCTCACCCACACAA
>JABCJY010000917.1:0-11255 GCA_013184415.1 Fusarium concolor
CCGTGCACCATTCTTTTGATCTCAGGTGCTGGGTCTGAATACAAAAATTACTCGGCCTGTGCGCCTTCCCTCGCTTACATGGTATGGTTTAGTGTACTAATCCCCTGTCGCTGCAAATTTGTAGGAAGCGGCTTGATCGGCTCAATTTCAAAATGGAAGAGAACATACTGCATGACGACCTTATGTACAAGGAGATGGGCCAAATTCAACTCGGCCCGGATGCGTGCTGTTTCTCTCAAAAAGACAGAAGCTAAATATGGCCTTGGTTTAGATCACCTCGCTCACATTCGTAGTATTGCTCCAGTGCCATTTAACCCGTTCCGAAAGCATGGCTCTGCCGTGTAGTGGGCGTTAGGGCTACTGAAGGGATGGGTAACAGAGTTTATTCCTTCTCTGAGGAAAGAGAAAACAGCCTTGGTCTATGGCCGTTTTCGGTTTTATGGAAACCTTGTCAAACCCCCCAAAACGGCTTGCTTGACCGGCTGCAGCCATAAAAGCCCCTCAGCACAGACTGACCAAACAGAGCTTGATGGCGGGCAGACGATTACGCAGCGATGGAAGCACAGGGCCATCAGGCGTTTAGTGGCACTTGTGACAGTCTGACAAGTGCAGGCGGGCAACTCAAAAGCGGCTCGGCGAGTCACTTAGTGGTGCCAGAGGACAATTGCGGCATGGCAGTGAGGAGAACCGAATGGGCAATCATTGGCTGTCGAATGTTTCCTTAATTATGAAGCGGCACGCTTTACCCCTAAAACTATGTTAGCATCAAGTTGTTGTCAGGCAGAACGGCCGGCTCCACGAAGATAGCTAAGACCTGACGAAGGAACCTGTATTATGGATTCGCCCTGCAAAAAAAAGCCTCCTGCTGCATTGTAGGTATTGGCTGTAATGGAGCTTCCTGTCTCGCCTCATTATGAATACCGACGAGTTGCTTCGTGTATGGTGGCAGGGGTGCGCCATTTTCTCAACCAACGAAGTCGAAGTCTCCTCGGCCCATTGCTGCCTGACACTTGAACCTGCAGCCACACTAAAAGGTACACTTTGCCAGCCGAATTGCACATTGTCGAGCTGAGGTCATGGCACCTGTCGTACTTGTGCTTAACACCGTGGAATGCCTTATCTACTAGCTTAAGACTCTTTCTTATATTTGAGTTTATTTCTCAGAGCTTGCCTCTCTGCTACCTATTGTGAAATCACTTCACTTTTGCTGAGATATACGCTTCGTTTGCTTAATCAGTGCTTGAGGCTGAGTCTCACAGCCTGAAAAGGTACATCAGCTAAGTACCAAATCAGGCTCGGTGATATTGCTGCGCTGCTTGAGTCAGAGCCGCTTTGCCCTGACACTATTGGATAACCCCGTAGCTTGTGTTTGAAAATGACGCTAAATCTGCAAGCCATATGTTTAATCAAAGAGGAAAGAGTAAAGGGGCTTAGAAGCTCAATCTGGCATTGACCGCCGTTTTGGATGAAGCCGAATATTATGAACCTTGAGAAAGTCTATATTTATGTATTGCGGCAACAACTGTATACCTTAGCAAGTCCTTGCATTATGCCCGGCCTTGCTGTATATACTATAATATTAAGCACCTGATTGCGCTGACCTTCCTTGGCCACTACTTTTCGATAATTCTGCCACTACCTGCGCATTAATATCCAGTTGATGAATTACTTGCGATGCTTCCCCTACTTTTATTGCCCCCCTCCTTTCTGTATACCGACCCTACCACTTTATGGGCGCTCTCATTTTTGGTGAAAGTGGAAACTCACACGCTCTCATTGGCTTGTAACCCTGCAAATCCTCTCTCACCTACCTATACGCCCGACTGCGGCACCGACTTATTATCAAGGATGTGGTGCAAGGTTCCCGCATAAGCGGATGAAACGACTGCCGCCTTCTGCCTCTTGCTCCCATCCACATCATGGCGGTAAAACCGACGATGCTGGCTCGATATCTTCAATGTGATGAGCCGGGTGAGGAGCGGCCTGACGTGAGGTCTGGTCCCAAATTACGATTGCTGTCGGGAAATTCCTGCATAGTTAGCATCTGCGTGCCGCCTTTTAGTTGGCGGGGCTGGCTCACCTATCAGAATAACTTGCTGGCTGCAGGAGGCATCCGACCCGCTAGGGCACAGCCGCAAGTGGGGGAACAAAATGGGCGGGTTAGTGCGCTTGGAAGAGTTTCAAGGGGCAGCAAGAAATAAGGTTAAAAGTTAAAAGTGCACGCCAGAGTCCTAGATTAAGGCTCATATATTGATGGAAACTGCCTTGTAGGACTGCATCCCATATACCCATCAATGGTATAAAGAGGGATTAAAACTATAGGAGAAACGAAATAATAAAAAAGAACACCATAGAAATATCTTTTTTTTTACCTTAACTATCCCTCCACAAACAACGCTTGGGGCTCGGTTCCTCTGGCAAGCGGGGAACAAATGACGGTGGCGTTATAGTTACCACGTTGAGACGAGTTTTTCTCTGCTTATAATTTGGGTGGTACCCTAAATGACTCGAAACATGAGAGCTGAGAGGCAATCAGCGCCCCAATTTCCTTCCTTGGATTAAAGGACTAAGACTAAATTTTGACTTGGCCAGTACTATGGCTGCGTGTGGTTGGAACAATTTTCCTGGTTCCTACCACTAAGGAGACAAGAAATCATCTGCTGACACCCTTGCCTTGGCGCAACCTTGAAACGCTTTGTCTCAGCCCATCGTCATAGCCATTGTGCAGTAATTTTCATCGAGTAATAGTACAATCCCGCAATCCTACTCTTATACCTCCAGGGATATCTCCAATCAAAGCATGTCCTGTAATGGTGGTGTGCCCGCCTCGTAGCGCTGCCGTTCAGCATAATTTCAAGGTTAGGATATCAGCCCAGCCAACCTCCGACGTCGACGAGTCAGCATTGGCCGCCTGACTCACCAACACAGTCCGCCGCTCAGCATGGCGTTCGCTGCCCATTTCACTGCCCCGGTGGCGTCCCCAAGGCGAATATTTCGCGGGGCATCCGAATGACAAATGCATTAGCGTCTCTCAGAAGTCGTCATACCACGTCTACCAGCGCCAATCTCGGGACGAGAAAACATATTGCTCTTAGGGCCCTCAGTATATTTCATAACTTATAGCATTTTACAAGCGTTGCGGGAACCTATACTATTACGCCACAGGACAAACCTGGACATTAAGCACAATGAAAACAACTAATTAGGTGTACTTCTCTCTATTAGGTGCGGGGTACCGGAAGTTCGTGATGAAACAAAAATGGGTTACCCCCAGAAGACTGTTGAGGCTTATACTTCAACAGTTCGTAAGATATTTGCCAAGTCTGTAAGGTAGCTCTTTGTAACAATCAAAACTACTGGGACTTTTACCATTATACAAATTAGTATGTAGGGAGAAGTACCATTAGTTTAAATAATTTTGATTGGTCCTGCACCCCTGTCGTGACCCCTCTGAAGGGCTGTACTGCTCAAAGGGATAATATAAAATAGCTAACTTAGATAAAGAATAAATTAGACCTTAAGTAACTAAAGCACTATAATTAATATATACCTAACTAATTAGTTAATAGCTATTATTTTCTAATTTTAAATAACTATAAAAGCTATTACATAAGTTACTAATTTGAATTTTCAACTTTAAATGTAACGGTTGCACCTAACCATTACGCCACGGGGCAAAAGATTGGCTAATAACTCACCTGAAGGTTGTATGTTACTCCTTTGTTGTCATTCAATGTCTCAACAACCCGCATCGGGGGCTTGACAAGACAAACAGGGAGTTGTCGGATTAAGCGTACATGTGGTATAAATGTGACCAAGGAATCTCACATGTCTACATACATAACCGCTAAAGGAAACTATTGCTCAGCCTCTTGCCTGAACTGGAGTTGGCGGAATAAGAGCTAGGAAATATTGCGATTTAATTAGATAACATCACGATTCCCAGGGCGCCAAAGCGATGAAATTGGTGCATGGCATGTCGTCGAATCATGGAGTTGTAACGAGTAGGACAGCACAAATGAGGTAACACCGCTAGTACTGTGAGGAATCAGGGAGAACTTGCGTGGGGGAACCGACACCAGGATGCCCCGTGAGGCAGAATTGAGTAAGCCGCCTGACCTGCCGCTGCCCCACGTTGAAAGAAAAGTAAGCAAATGGCAAAGGCGGATTTTACTACTCCCTAAGCCTCGTCGTGTATATCTAAGAAGCCACGTCAGCCGCAATTGCTGATAATTTCTGCTACAGTGTCATGTAAGAAGTTTGAATCTATGCGGAAGTACCTGCTTCCTTGCTAAACCCATTGGAAGCAATCCCTTCGCTTTGTACATGCCTGATCGAGTTAGCTAGCTGCCTACTTGGGCTAGATATCTAACCAATATAGCTAATTAGGCTTCTGACGGGTATAGAGCGACAAGGCAGGTACTTCATCTTAGATTCAAAGTCACGCAAAATACTGTATGTGCTACGGGGGTAGGCGTTGTCTGGTTCTAGGTAGATCTCTCTAGTAACATTCAATGCGAATTCTACGCCGCGCAATTTGAAACCAACCTGCTAATAAATAAGGGCGAGCCTGCAGGAGTAAAGTCTTTTAACTATCTCACATTTACATATAAGAAACGCAAACACCACATGGCTATGTAAAAGAGAGGTAAGTAATAAAGATATATAGCTATATAATAGAGTATAATAGGACTGAATCATTTATATTCATAGCCATAAATATTATATTCATTTGGTTTCCCCTGTAAGGAATATAAAAGGTAGCAAGATGATGCATTCTGATTAGGCTTACACACCGAACTGGAGTATCCTGGTAATGCACGGTGATGCGCTGAGATGTCTCAGTGTCGTACGACAACTAGCCGCTTCGTGCTTAGCCACGGCAGCACGGCTTCACCGGGACATCTCCTCGTCTTAACACTCAGCAAAGTGGCGTCCGAAATAATGATCTGACAGCCATGGACCATTCAGCCCCCCACCTACCCCAATTACTTTAAGTAATGCTACTGCTTAGCCATTATTGTCCTGTGGATATCCTGAGGATTTCCTGTCTTAAATATGCCAATCTGTTAGATTCGTTTTCTCTCCCAAAAGCTCCTCTAAACATAAACAAAGATTTTGTGGCTTTTTCAGTCTTTACAATGGTTGCAATCGCCAGCGGGCTGTGGTGGGACCACTCAAAGCCAACAATCTTAGCCGCCACCCTAACATTGCCCCTTAACTATGGCAATGTCCTCCTCTCAGGCCTGACCGTCCTTGTTACCGTCGCTGGATCAAGTTTCTGGAACATCGTTGCTTTCTTTCTTCACTATTGGAAGGTAAACAGCGGAACTGCTAGTGCTATCGATCTCCAGCATCAGGTCAGTCTGCGGAACTCTGCCGGTGCTACTCAGGCACTATGGGAGGCTTTAAAGATCCATCAAGCGTGGTCGAAGAACCGCCCAAAACAACTTCTTAAGAAGACGTGTGCTATGGCAATTCCAGCATTGCTCGTCTCAGTAGGTTTCGCCGCCGCGGCGGTTTTTACCTCGAGAGTTGCCAATAAAGCTCACGGCACAGTCATCGCACGCATGCAACCAAACAGTTGCGGATTCTGGTTCCCGAATATCACCCGCCAAGATTACATGCCAGCAATAAGCGCAAGGGGAGCAAAAAGGCAAAACGACACCCGTCAGGCCCGCAGCCATGTCGCCAACTTCTACGCTAACACTAGCAGCTCGGCAGCTCGAACAGTATTCATCCGGCCAACTCTTCCATATAACATTAGCAGTTCGGCACCTTGCCCGATTCCGGCCGCCGACCGCTGTATTATGGGCCCTAATAAAGCTTTTAGCATCACGTCAGCCTTTCTAGACTCACACGAAATGCTAGGAATCAATGCTAAATTCGAAGATCGAATTAGTATACAGCTGAGCTTGACCTGCTCTCCGGTACATACGGACGACCTCCAGGAAACTGGAGGCACAGACAGCCCTTCTGTGAAGTTTTTCCTTGGGCCGATAGAGGGTTTTACAGATTACACATATAAGTACAACAAAGCAATAGGAAACCATACTGGAATCGGCTATTTAATAGAGTATGTGATCCCAGTTTTCCTTCCCCAAAGTCTACAGAAAACAAAATGAGATAACGTTTAGCATTCTTACTTACGCTGACGAATTTAAGGTCCTATCCTACTTTTGCTAATAGCAGTTTATCGCTGCTATCTTCGCTTTGGAAGCCAATCCCGGATTTCACTCGCATGGACGCCGATGTTACTGTTCATTTCCTAAGTCAAAATGACTTGGTATACATGGCTCCAGTTTATGACCCATGGTTTTCTGCCAACGGAACCCACAATGCATCTGCACAGTGGGTTACTGTATTTGGACGTGATCGCGACGTCGACACCATGGTTTGCGCCGATCAATACGTTTTGTGCAACCCGTCTACTGCATCATGCACCTCTCCAGCCGGCATTCATGACCTGGTAAGCAACATGACGGAGAACACCTTAAGCTTTAGCGCAACCCAGCTCTTCACTGCGAATCGTATTCTCCATTCCTTAGTCCAGTCGAATACATATAACACTGTGGCAAGCCTCGGTCCAGCGGCGTTGTGGGCTAACAATATGGCGGTCGGACCTGTCTCTTATGGTCTGCCGGAAAATCAGTGGCACACTGAGGTGATCGGCTGGTTTCAGACCAACCTTGCCATGTTACAGGCGGACGTGATCGATTTTGTCTCCAACACAGCTGACCTTGGTCCCTTCGGGTACATTAAATCGCCCGCGGGCTGGGATCAAGAGGATCAATGCACCAACCAGCTGGTGCAGGCCGTCGGTGAGGTGCAAAACTTCAGTGTTTGCGGCATGATGATTATCGTATGCGTCAGCGCTGCCCTGGTGCTACTAGACTGTTCGCTCGAGCGGGTTGTTGACTTTGTCGACGCATTCTATGACCGCGATTCAATCGCTAGGAAGTCGAGACAGGCGGATAATAAGCTACACCTTTTACGGATGGCATTGGGAGGGAATGAGTGGGAGCTTGGACGATGGGATGTCCCGGTGCCAAATGGTAACGCACAATTCAACAGACCAATCGGCTCAAAGGAACTTGTCTCATA
Organism: Fusarium concolor; assembly: GCA_013184415.1. Taxonomy (NCBI): domain Eukaryota; kingdom Fungi; phylum Ascomycota; class Sordariomycetes; order Hypocreales; family Nectriaceae; genus Fusarium; species Fusarium concolor. Next base: position 7,105 of record JABCJY010000917.1, read on the forward strand.
TAAACATTTGGATTTGGGAGACGATGGTGTAGGTATGTAGACATGTGAATGAGGGTCTAGAGAAGGGGTTTATAGACGAGGAAGTAGTGAGGAATATATTCTCACACTTATCTAATCCAGGGGTGGATCAGCACTTAGAACTTGTAGACCACAGCACGAAATCCTGGTCTCATATAGTTCAATCGGGTACCTGTATGCCTGAGTAACTTAGAAATACATTTTTTTCGTCTCGCATCTGCGTTGCTCTTGTATTACGAGGGTTAGAATGAACGACATTAAGGGCCGTCGGAGAGTAGAATGCCGTTAAACGTTACATTTTCCTATTCTGGACTAGTAACCCTTTGGTGTGAGCGTTACATTTTCCTTATCAAGTTAGCCCGCTCTCACGTCCCAAAAATCTCAACGTGTTATGTGAGATCGGCAGATTTCATAAGCAACACAATGCAATAATGGAGTTCCGATTCGGGAACGAACACGACCCCGTTGCGCTGCGTCGACGTCGCCTACAAGCGCAACGTACCCAGAGATACCGGCAGCGGCAAAAGTAAAAAGAATGTATTGAGCCCTCAATTTATCAGGCAGAGTCATCTCAGACGGTCGACTCTGCCGCAGACAATGTGCAGACGACACTAGGTAACAATCTATTGGCCGACACTGGGGAATCCAGACCTGATACAATCTCTTCCGGGGAACCCCCTGTCACTTCTAGTCAGGTAGACGAAAATCTAAGCACAATCGATACTGGACCAGACTGTTATGACGAGGAGATAGTCGACACTCATAGTACCGATAAGCGCGAAGATCAGATGGAGCCTAGGAGTCCGGATGCCTTCGCTGGAATACAAACAGCTCGCCCTCGTGACAACACCTGGAACGATTTGCAATACGCCACACAGAAGTTTATTTAGCAATATCTTATTGGAATACGCAGTTGTGGCGCTCAGGGGCATCGAGAATCTTTGGCAGTGCATATGGAAACTGAAGAAACGTCCAACCATCATGGGATCGCAAATCTGTTCCCTCGTAGCGTGCCTCACACACTTGATAAACACCATTTTCTCGAATCGCAAACTTGTAGTGAGACACCGAGCTTGAACCCTACTCAATGGCAAGAGCTATTTTCTGGTCATACGCCTGGACAGTTCGAAGGCAAGCCTAAGCAGGCCTGTCTCCACACCGAACATTCACGTTTGCTGGAGGTAATACGAGACCAGCTGGCGCGATGGAGCTTATTTGAAGCTATGTTGCTATGAAATATAATATTGACAGCCTAACGAATGAAGATGAGTGAGAGCGAGAAGAAATAGTCTGAAGGGACAGGGAGAACCCCAGCCTACTTATACTCAGTAGGGCAACTTCTTGAGCTCTTACTAGCGGGCTTTCTGCATATAACTAACTGGATCCCAAGGATCATACGTGAGCTGCAGGTACCATGGGCGTCGGAGGACACGGTCCGCTTAGGTAATGGTGCCCTAGGCTAATGCGCCCTCGAGGGATTAGACCTTTGACGGCTGTCCCAGCTAGCCTACACAATGAAACCACTGTTATCAAGATGATTAGTAGTGTCTTTCACCAAAGGTAGAGTCACAGAAAAGCGGATTCTGTACGAATCCAATGCTGCAGATTCATTTACGCCAGTCGACCAAGTATGTATAGCTCTTCTTTCCTAGTACAATGCTATACGGCGCCTATTGACTCTACCCGTTTTAGTCGATATTATAGGCTTCCTAAATCCCTCACCATCCTTTCCTTGTAAACTTGCGCAGCTAATGACCTGGTAGCCATCACAGTATGGTCGTAAAGCAATCGGCACTCTCAGCCCATACAAAATCCATACTTCATCTCCGTCATTAACAGATATCATAGCGCTGCCTTTCCAGCCATCGGCGTTTTCGAAGTGTGCGAATGGCCACGCCTGACCAGTCAGTTGAATTCTTGTGATCAAGATTCCGTATACTTTGGCAATCCATGCTCGCGTTTGACGGATCGGATCCGTAACCATTTCGAAAGAAGCCTCAGCGCTTTCCTGGGGTATGTTGCAAAAACCCTGGTGGAAGAGTCTTTTCCCAAAGTAGTAGTTTCGAATGTTTGAGACTTCTGCACTGGTCCAATCGACAACCCATGAAGGTAATGCATGATTCTTACCATTAACTAGTACTGTGGCGTGGATCAAGATGCCTAGACTATCTTCCTTGTCAATGATCGCCCTTGTAGTCATTGTCATGACCTGAGTTGTAGTCATTTCTGGTGAATAATCTGGCACGATGTGATATTCTGGTGAGGCTAACCCGAGAATAGCATATACTCGATCGCGATCATCGGAAGACTTGCAAGAACGAGAATGTGACAGTAGCGCCTTAATACCCATGCTGCCTCTCCATTGTATCTTCATCTTCGTCGCAAACCGTACATGATCAACTTGGCGATGAAGGTCCCTCTGCTCAACAGTAGTGAGGATACGGCAAAATAAGCGATCTTCGGTACTACCCTCAGCCAGACCTTTCTTTTCAAGGAAAAGGCTTCGATTCGTCAATGAATACCTGTGTAGTCCGCAAAAGGCTTGCAGAATCTCCCAACACACTTCCCAGGAGACGAGATGCTCGCCAAACATGAAACTGATCTGATCAGATACCAAGAATTCTTGACAGATCCAAGCTCGATTCCACCAGGGGCTGCTCAGAACGTCATAGAATGCAATCCAGCCGTTTACGAATTTTTGGTCGTGCGTGTTGCTCCAAAGGTAATCGCGCATACGATAATATCGAAAAGATTTTGCGCCGCGGTTGCCTCGGGATGCCATTCTCTTTTCTCGTCTAGCTGCTTGTGCATGAGCATCATCTTCAACCTCTGATTCATCTTCAGTATCGTCCTGGAATGGCTCATCGTCCTTCTGAGAAGGGACAGCATGGCACAAGTTGATAAACCATTCCATTCCCCTCCCACGAGCCTTTGACGTTGACAAGCATGCCAGGGTACATTCCGCGCAATGGTAGATCTCCCTCATAAAGCGGACCTGATGTGACCTCTCTTTCAAATCATGTTGATTAATGCATAATTGATCAACCCAAAGTAGAATTGGACCTTTTTTGGAGGACTGATTCCAGTAACGACGAACGAGTACCAATGCGCGATGCAGATTCGCAAAGATATTGCATCTAACTCCGTTTACTAAGATAATCTCGGTAGCTGTCGGATCTCCTGCGCAATACGACAAAGCATAATATCGTTTTTGTGCGTCGGTTAACAATGTCGCAGGTAGTAACTTGCAGTCAAGTATTCCACCACCAGTGTACGTGGAAAGTTCAATAAGTCGGATTTCTTTCCTCTTTGTATCGAGGCTCTGATAGATGTTCGCTGAATAAAACGCCTCGTTCTCTGGTGTACTGAAAATATCGCGCCCAGGCAGTAGCCGGCCTGGATCACTGGCCGATTCCGTCTTTTTTGTCGTCCTTACGAAGAAATTTGCTTTCAAGAATTGCGCACTGATTTTGTTGTTATTGAGAAATTTTAAACACAAAGCTTAAGCTCGAGCTATATGAGAGGAATTTTGGTCGATATTGACAGCGACTGAGTCCAGGTGATTGGGTAAGTCTGCCTTGCAGCCTAATTCTGACATGGTGGACAGACTGAAAGTCAAAACACAGGACCTATTGTACAAAGGTCGAACTAAATCCCGCCGCATTGTTTAATTTTTGTCCGTGCCAACCCAGGCGACTACAAATTTCCCCGGCGTTTTGCCGTAAAATCGCATGTAGCTTCTATACTTTTTGTCCGTGCACATTGATATGGTAACCAAGTTCAATAAAACCAACCTGTTGTTTACCTCCTTTTTACCCGTGCGCACTCGTGCTTCTGACTTCCCACTTTTATACTATTCCTACCACGTTCTAACCTTTCGCCTTCTGCTCCAGGCTCAAGATATCGTATGATAAAAGAGTATAATATAGAAGCAGTAACAGTATATAACAGCACAGAAAGGGCCAATACCATGGAATCGTCACCTATCGCCCCAACTGCAGGGGTACAACAATCGCATTATGAATTTCTCAAGTCGCTCTCCTTTTGGGTTCATCCTGAGGCGCGACTACTAATCTGCTCCGATGATAACTGCAAACACGCCATCTCCCCCAATCAGCGCTCGTCATATGTCA
>JABCJY010000921.1:0-12653 GCA_013184415.1 Fusarium concolor
ACAAGAACAGCTACTATGGCTTCGGGATGCAAAGGACGGCATCAAAGTCTATTTTGAGCGTTGGTATTCGAGAAATGACGATGATGTCTCTGAGAGTGCCTTCATCACGCCCTCGTTGACGCCCCGACCTGAGCAAAGTAGGTTTGAGCAGTGGATAAAAAGCCGGCAACCAAAGCTCTCAGCAACCGGCAGTGAACTTGAACGGTATCACAGGCTCGAACCAGAACAGGTAGAAGACCCCATTCGTTGGTGGATTGACCATAGCAATGCTTTCCCACGTTTGAGTACCTAGGTTTGCACTGGATGTTCTTGCTATTCCGGCCATGTCAACCGACTGCGAGAGGGCATTCAGTCTTGCGAAGCTCACTGTCAGCTCACAGCGACATTCTCTACTTGGATCGAGCATTGAGTCGATCCAGCTACTGAAGAACTGGGTTCGGGGAGGATGTGTTACTCTCGGAGGCCTGTACTCGAGTAACCAGGCCAATTAGAATCCGACGGTAGGGTCATGAGGCCGAGGGAAGCTTCACGTGAGCTACGATATATCAGATATCAATCAATCAATCAGATCAGATCAGATTCGAATGGTGAACTATCAGTTCAGATCAGATTTGGGTCACAATCTGATTTGATTGATCTGACGGCAGCCCTGGTACCGACGAGGCCACCTGTCCACGGACCCGCCAGAACCGGGAAGATACTGTTGACTGTCCATCGCAGGGTGTTTTGGTTTGAACAACTACGCCGTTACTCTTTCTGTTGGCGACGGCTGCCTGAAGACCTTGTTCGCTGAGCTTCCTGGGCTCCGCATTATTCTTTTGGAAGACGTCGACGTTGTCAAGTAAGAGTAGCTTTCCGACCCGAATTGACCCTCTTTGAGCATCATCCGAGCTCGTCCAGTCATCGCGGCATTTCTCCCGATTGGATCTGTGAGGAGGCTGCCCAATCGTATGCCGCGAGTTCGGCTCCAATTCTTGAGACCTTGTAAGGTTACCCACGTTCGGAGACTGCACACCGGATTCTCATCCAAGGGCTGGAGATCCAGAGATTGTCGTGACTCGGAGTCGTCAACCAAGCCCTGGGGCGTACCTATATTATCCCGTTTCTCCTCCTTATACCCTCAAAGATTAGCTCAGAGAAACCGATAACTACCAGAAAAGCACAATAGTATTTACACAATAGCAGCTTTATGCCAAATGCCACATAACACAATAACATTATTTAATATAAGCATTCTGGCGTCGCCAAATGCCTCATTCCTACTTCTATCGGGTTACTATCCAAGATGAATCCTTTCCTTTTGAACTAGAGATAAAAATGACTTCTCCCTCTCTTGCATGCTGCCCACCACCCACAAATTTCTATGTGACCCGTCAGGTTCCCGATGTCCAACGACCCCTTGGAGAAGAATGAATAAAGACATGTCCCCTGGCTAACTCCGAACGCGCCAAGCACCTTCAAACTTGTGCGAAAGAAGCCATCACTTCGTCCGGGTACTCAGCCTGCAAGGTGCGAACCACTCAACGCAAATCAACATGTTAAAATGGATTGACGTCAACTGTCATCCTAACTCAGCCAGCATCAGGTTTGCTGGTCCAATTTCCAATTAATTCTACTTCTCGGTAGACTTAATTAAATTATTCAATTTGTTTCTGTCAGCAAATTTCATGTTGGGTGAGTTTGTCGACGGTTGACGATAATATATTTCAACATATTGAGTTGAGTTGAGTTGATTTGAGTTGAATGGCTCGCATCCTTGCCAGGTAGTGCGCAAGATTCGCTGTATCGTCGCCATGTCCTTCAGTAGCCGGTCGTTTGCAGTGCCCAGCTGTTCATTCTCCTTCTCCAGGGTCAGGATGCGCCTCCTGGCAGCATCTAGTACCTCGCGCCTGCTGAAGCCATGGTCCGAGATGCCGGGGCCGGGTTGGTCTAAACCAGCAGGTGACGCTTGCAAGACAGCAAGCAGGTTCTCAAATTGCAGCTTGAGCCGCGTTCGATATTGCCTCTCGGCTTTGTTGTGGCAGTTTCGTGCCCGCAGGACTTTCTCGAGAGCGGTTAGCTTCTTGCGCGTGCGGTTCTTTGGCTTACGGGACGCGCAGCGAAGCTTGACCTCGGCGCGCCCATTGTTGCTGCTGGGGTTGTCCTTGCCGCTGTCTGCGTTGGGTGAACGGCTCAGTGAGGTTTGCGCTGGTTCATCAGGCAAGGCGATATAACGTTCGATCTCTTCAGCACCAGTAATGTAGTCTAGTTGGGGCTGGACATCACCAGACTTCTTGTTGTCAGTGTCCATTTTGGGATAGGCAACTTCTGCTGTGCGTGGGAAGCTCGAGAGCTTGTGGGAGAGAACAGTGGATCCCAATGCCACGTTGACGTCCTGAGGAGAGGCTTTAGGCGTTGATGAGTCATCCGTACTCCGTGCGTAATCCGTAGGAACACCTGTAGATGATGGCATCCAACGTGAGAGATCGGTCAAACACGAAGGTTCGCCGAGGAGCGTACCTTGGTCCAGAGTCGAGACGAGGGGCAGCTGGCGCCTTTGTTAGTGGCTGGACACTGCGTGAACGAGGAGCGTGGGAGTGAGTACGAGGACAAGCGGTGCTGGAGTGCTGGCGATGGAGAGACGGGCATTGGGGAAGAGAAAGAGGTGAATTTACCTGAGGGTAGTCGAGGTCGTTCATCGTCAGGCCTCTGCAGGTGCAGCTGGTCGAAAAGTTAAGCTGATGGAGGAATTAGAGTACGACGGGGTTGTCTTTGGACTTTGAACAGAAACATGCTTCAAATGCAAGGAAGTCCAATGACGCTCTTGTGATATTAATACTGGTTGCTTCATCATCATTGTTCAGCCGGGCAATATCCGCCACTTCGGGCGGGGAGGAGGGAACATGGGCTCGCCAGGCCCCCGATCCCCCACACCAGTATCCATCATTGGTGCGTCCAATTACGGGCCTCCAGAAAAGGTGCCAGCCAAGGGTTCAAGCCATCAACATGGGGAGACCATCGCGTTGAGGGGCTCCAGCCTCCAGACCTTGGTTTTGAGTGTTTTTCCCGTGAGGTATCATCAGCGTCCTTGTCGCTGATCGATCCTTTCTGCATTCCTAATTCTCGTGAAAAACCTGTCTGTTTTCCAAAGAGGCTTACTGAAAAATAAAAAATAAAAATAAAAATAAAAAAGCACGTCACTTTTCTGTCATTATTGATCAGTCATCTCTGCCTCCGGTCGAACGTCAACCGAGCGTCAGAATTGACCAGAATCAAAAGATCTCTCATGCCGAAGTAAAGATTAGAATAGGCAGACCTGTGTTACCGCACGTTGGCGTCAATTTAGCCAAAGAAATAACTTCATCATTGTTGAGGAAAGATAGGCTCCGATCGACCACGCACCTGCCATGTCGGCTACCACCACTGCTTGTGTCCACTTTTTCCTCTAGTGCAACAGGGACCAATTTATTTCTCCCGTCAGATAGGGTTGCCAACGTCTTGCGTTTGTATGGACAAAATAACCCTGCACCTCTCTGAACAAGAAGAGCCAAGACTGCGGCTGCCGCCTCCTCCAGGCCACGACATTGCCTCTGCGGAAGGTGGAGTTGCGGATGGAGCCCGATTGAGGTCCAGTCCCAGCGGCGACGTGCTCGCGGCGCGAAAGAATATCATTTTGTCATATCCTCGCGTTCTAAGTTACATCTGGCCAGGGACCGATGCTACTTGTTCGGAGGATACCATCGTGATGTCCACAGGTTCCCCCAAATCATGCATACTGTGTTGAAGGGGTTTAGGAAATGGGCAACCATCAAAGCAGCAATGAACTTTCGCAGAATTTGTAAGTTCAATACCCGGTTGGTCCTCATGCTTTCGCTATCCTGAAATAGCATTTTAAGTGACTGCAGTGGTCTTCGGGATCGAGAACTGAAGAAGATCGCTCGTAATCGAAGCAAGCGGTGCTAGGATCATGGTTGCAATGGGCGTCAATTTTCGACTTATTGCAATCTCCTCCGACACCAGCGCTGCCCTCAAATCAAACAAGTCAAATCCGGGGTCATATTTGAAATATTTGGCAACCCTCAGCGCTGGATTTGTTGTTTGAAATATTTATTCAAGTATTTCAAATAATTCAAATCTTACCCTCTATGCTCTCCATGCTACTATGGCAAATCTTCTATTAGACCTCGTCTCCCCCACTTGCTGTCGCCCCCAGCTTCACCGCACCATGTCTGACCCAATTCTTCAGGCATTGCAACTTCTCCAATGTTTCCGTCGTCATCGAAAGCCTCTGCGACGTCACCGTCAACTTGGCGAGGCTGAACGACCTCTCGCAATCAGTTGCCATCGCCGGTATCGCGAGTATATCGAGAGCTAACTGGCTGACCATCGGAAATTGTCCCTGGTGAGTCATCCACCATTCGATTGGATCCTCAGTCTCTTGCGGCTCTAGCCGCAGATACCGCTCAAGCTCACTTCCCATCAGCGTAGACTTCGCTGTCCTGCTCTTCACCCACTGCTTGAACATCCTGTCTACTGGCGTTCTCTGCGGCACGCCTGGGGATGCCGTAGTCTCAACAATTGCCCCTCGCTGCTCGTCCACCTGCCAGTTGCAGCGGTGCCAGCGGTCCAGGCAGTCAGATAGTCCAATTTTGGCGTGCCTCACCCACACAAGCTGTTCTTCCGACGCCTAATTCACCTCCAGATAGCTCGTGCCCAGTGATGGGTGGAGAATGATGGATGCGGCGAACAACGGTGACTCTCCAAGTTTGGTATAGTATTCATTGAGTTTCTGCCAGGCGGTGATGATGGAGAGTCTCAGATAGCGTCGGTGATCCTTTCCCATGTCGTCAACTCCCGATGATCCTGATGGCTTGCCTGATCCATCATCACATTGTCTCGAGCAACGATCTGGCAAGGGGCTTGCCTAGACTTTCGCGGATGCATATCCGTCTCGTGATCCCTAAGTCGAGCAGGAAGCTGCCGGTTACGGTCTGGTCGCCCTCGAGCTAGCTCGACCTGCGAGTTGGTGTCCTCTCTCGCTGCCTCGTCTGGAACAGCATGATAGAACAGCTTCCGATCCTTTAGGTGCTCCAACAAGTATTCCATGCCCGTCATCACCTCCTTCGCTGCCCCAGCCCTGCGTTCTCATAGTCTGCAGATAGAATGGCTCAAGAATATGTTTGATTTCCGCCAGAAATCTCCAGCCATCTGCTTTCAGCTGGACCAAGAACGCCCTGATGTCTCCCTGCTTGACGACCGCTCGAGAGATCATGAGATAAGTGGAGTTCCATCTCGTGTCGCTGTTCATGACGACCTCTAGCTCTGCCCTCGACTCACTCGCCAGGAGATATTCTTGTGCTTCGTCGTTCTCGCGTGAGATCCTCTTGAAGAGCTCACACCTATGAGGGGAAGATCTGATGAACTTGACAACATTGTGGAGCTTTCCCATCGGCCCTTTCTTTCTCCAGCGTCGTAGGTCATCCTCGCGCCGGCCCGGCCGAGAAGGTCGAAGACCTGCGATTCGGCCTCGAAAGCCTCGAAATCTCCGCCGTAGAGGAAAGCACGAGCGACCAGGTTCAAGATATGCCCATAGCAGCGCATACGTCTGGCCCGAACGTCTGCCGGGCCCATCTCTGCGTCGAGATCTCCGTAAAAGTTCAGAAGACAGCTATCGTTCGAAGATGCGTTATCCGAGATCACTGTTCCAACTCGATCCTCTATCTTCCATTTACGCACAACTTGCCCAAGCGTCACCGCGAGATTTTCCCCGCTGTAACATCCGAGCTGGCGACGGAGTGCCAGTAGGCGCGACTGGTGCTTGCCCTGGCGGTCAAGAAAATGAGCTGTGACTGCCATGACAGCGTGCCGATTAGGTGATGTCTATAGGTCGAACCCTAGATGGATTCTGGTAAGGGCATCTGAGAGCTCCTGCTTGATCTCATCCTCAGACTCGTATATATCATCCAGTAAACGGCCCATCGCATACTTGGGCATTGTAGAGTAGAGGGAGCTCTACCCCACCCGGGTAGAGTGGGTAGAATGACGGAAAGAGTAGTGGGTAGAGTAGTGGGTAGAGCTCCCTCTACTCTACAATGCCCAAGTATGGCCTATCGATTGCCGACTCCATGGTATCTGGTCAGATAGGTGAGGGTTAAGTTGCCAGGCGAGTTGCTGAAAGGATGTATTGCTAAAGAAAGAAAAAGGAATATTTGTGTTAATTAGAAGTCCTAGGCTTAGTTCCCGGATTATCTTGACTCTGGCGCGTGGCACAGCACTGTACTGCAAGCGCCGTCGCTTAGGCCGTTCAGATTCATCGGTTGACTGCTCTCGAAGATCCTGTGGGACCTACGTTGGTCAATGGTGCGCAAGCTCGCGACGTCACATTCACATACTTGCGGAGGTGGTCAGCTGCCGAACTCGTAGCAGCAGCGGCAAAGAACTCGGGCTGACCCTTCGCGTTATACAAACGACAGGCCCAGTAAGGACTCAACGGATTGTTGTTAGTGTCGACCTTAATGAGAAAAAATCCATGGCGCTTGATCTAGCTCTTCTGGCCCTTTGAGACTTTCCGGGACAAAGACTCTTCCAAAACACATCGTTTGTTCCTCCATACTGCTTGTGGAAGATCTGCAACGGTAGGGTGGTCTGGTAAAGCCACCCGCGTCATTAGCTCGAATTGACTTGCCAGATTTCTCGGTGGGCGGAGAAGAACAAAGGCGGAGGGTGGAGAAGAAAGCATAATGTCCTTGGATTCCATCGGGTTAGGCGTCGCTCGGTAAGGAATGGCACGCGTCGAGGAGAGGTAAACAGACTGGCACCGACACGGTTTGACGTTGTGGGGGGGAAGGACGTGAAAGTTAAGAAGCTACCTTCTCTTTAGCCGGTTTGAAGGCCCTGCGCGGGGTAGCACACTAATGAAAGATCTGAGTAATGACTCTGATTGGCCAGATTCGTTCTCCAGACCCTGGCGCCCAGCAGGTTCCGGGTAAGCTGCAAAGACGCGCCCGACAACCTGGCAGATTCGAGCTTTCCTCATATATCATGTATCAAATATATCAAATGTCATTTCAAATCCAGAGGTTTGGATTTGTTTGATTTGAAACAAGATTTTGGCATATTTGATTGATTTGTTTGGTAGTTTGTTTGATTGCATTTGATCTGTGGGCCCCGCTCAGTGGGGAAGCAACTAAACCAAGAACATACACACATCCAATGAGACCCATCAGAGAATCAGGGCTCGTGACAGATGTTATTGATTGTCGACTTGATTCTTTTTTTGATCAGTCTGTCAGGGAGGGATTGGTTCAATTCCCCCTCCTTTTCTCTTCTTTTCTCATCTTTCCTTTTCATTCCTATCAGTCCCTTGGAAGAGAAATAGTAATTCCAGATATTAACAATGTTGTCGACCACCGGTAGGCCCACGTCGAACCAATGGTACGACCGTTACCGCAGATGCAAGGATGGCTGCTCGCACGAGGGAAAGCTTGAATTGATCACCTGGACATCCACGGCTGGTGGGGACCGCATGGGATGGGGCAATTGCCTAGCTTCCGAATCCGAGGAACTGAAAGAAAAATTTGAGAAGGAATTCAACTCTAACGAGGAGAAGATGTACGAGTACTGGCCACAGGGTTTCCGGTGGACCTGTTGCGGAACGGAGGGAGATCAGCGATTCGGATGTGACCACCATGGAAACGGAAGCACGCCATGTAGCTGCGATTTTTGCAAGGTTAGTACTCTTAGGCGCTTGTTCGACATGGAATAAAGGCATTTGCTTATCAGAAGCGGTAGATTGGCAAACCAATTCCGGACTCCATCCATAAAAACCGGACAGAGTCTGCTGCCGGAAAGGGGCTGAGACTCTCTAGAGGTCCGGACCCAAGAAGCTTCAATAGGAGCCAGGGCGGGATAGCGGAGATCATGCGCTTGTCCTTGGGGGTACCTTAAATAATTCACTGCGCGCAAGGACGATTTACAGTGATTCCTATTAAACCGGGGTCTAATTTGGCGTGGATGGAAGTGGATTGAACCTCTGTACTCCTGGAGATCCGGCACTAGTCCTGACTAGCTATCGTGTCGCATAACACGTGTGACCGGATGTAACTATCCGGTTTCACATCTGGCCTGTGGCATAATCCTAACGACATGAACTTAAATAGCTGTGCCCGAACACATGGCTGTTCGATTTCTTTTGTTCTTGAGATAATTCTTATCAATCGACTGGTGCCACCAATGATCCCTGCGGAACCAATTGTCTGACATATCGCTTACCGAATTCAGTAAATGACTTTGTTGTTGAGGTGCCATAAGCCTGAGTTGTTGGAGCTGACAACTTTTGCTGATCGGCTGTTACAGCATCGTTTCAGAGCGATGAATGAGCGAGACTCTCATAGATAAAAGGACCAACACCCACCATGGAATTAGGTAAGACAAGACAATTAAAGCCCTTTCTTAGTGACTTCTATGAGCTCTCCGCTGCCGTACAGCCTTCAACATGACTTTCCACCAACAGGAGAGGCAAGCTGGTCGCGGCTTGCGCAAAGAGCCTTGATGAACGAGGTTGTTATGGCAGTTTCGAGGTCAGTTGAGATGTGTTGGATGGAAACGTAAAGGTTGAGTGCAAATATTGGCTTTGGATTGGGTGATGTTAGTCACATATGTATTTGCGGGAGATGGGGTCCTTTCAAGGGTATGCTGGCATCCTCCGGCGGTCCGGGAAAGCTTCAGGTTTCAAGTAGATCAAGAATGCGGGGTTTCGGTCATGAGCAAGGTCTATCTGGCGCCGGAGACGTCATCGAAAGTGATGTTTGTCAAATGTCAGAAGAGAGATGTGACTGTAGCGGGTATAGTAGTGTCTTTGTCCTGTGCAGGAGGTGAATGAAGGAAAAGTGTTGACATGGAATCAGCTGGTATCCGTGGCGCCGCTGAGCTGTCGCTGATTTCACCGCGCGGCGAGGCGTGGCGCCTAACGCTACCGGTTGATCCAGGAAGCCCCCCACCCCCCGCCGACCGCGACCGGGGCTGCTACCGGGGCTGCTACTGGGGCCTGAGCGCTGCTAAGGTAAACCTGATCCAACTATTTGTTCACGTGACCATTTAACGCGTCAAGGCCTCAATGAGCCCGCATCGCGTCTCCGGTTGCGCACCGGCAACGTTGGCTATGCAATGACCTCATCTGTCCGACAATCTCGATTCAATTGACGGCCAGGTACCCTATCCCATATACACATGCCATTCCAGGGGCCGTGCTTGTATGGTATCTAACGTCCAACAGTTTCCTCCCTCTCGCTGCTCTCGATACTGCTCATGGGCCTCAGTACATGACGGTCACCACCGCCTCCAGTGGCCATGGCACAACCAACCCCCAGCCCCAGGATCCCCTCATTGTCTTTCGCCAAGGATGAAATCCATTTCTCACCACAAGCGCCCATCACGCCCGCGACTCCCTCCCCCCGCTCAAGCATGGCTGGCATCAAGAGGAAGCGACCGTATGGAGCCAGCATGACGCTGTCTCGTCCGCCGCCCGAGGCTATCATCGACATCTCATCCGACTCAGACTCGGACAGTGAGCCCACCCCCAAAGCGCAACGATCCCAGTTACCCGATCAGATTGAGCGTGATGACGATGGCTTCCTGTCAATCTCATCCCTCAGCGATGACGAGGAAGATGAGTCACCGTCTCAAGCAAAACCTCGCGTCCAAGGAATTTCGGCGAATCCCATGGATAAGCAAGATACCGAGCCGACGCTGTGCAAGGAGCAGCAAGATGTCGTCGACCTAATCCTGCGCGGCCGCAACGTGTTCTACACCGGCTCTGCCGGCTGCGGCAAATCCACCATCCTCAAGGCCGTCGTCAAGAAGCTGGAAGACATGGGCAAGATCGTCAATATTGTTGCACCCACTGGAAGAGCCGCCCTGCAGGTCAACGGCATGTCGACGTGGTCGTACATGGGGTGGACACCTGATCACTTCAAGTACGACCTCAACAGGCTCATCAAGGAAGGCTTCCGCAAGCACATCAGGAAGCGCATCAAGGGCACGGACGTGCTCATCATTGACGAGATCAGCATGGTCGAGAACCACCACCTCGAGCGCATGAACCACTGCATCACGGCCGTTAGGTGCTGGAATGACTACGAGGACAGGATGGAGAGAGACCCGCCCCCATTTGGAGGTCTGCAGTTGATCGTAACGGGCGACTTCTGCCAGCTACCGCCAGTGAAGCCGTTCCAGTTCTGCTACTTGTGCGGAGGTGAGATGCTCCCTAACGATGACGATACCGAGTTCAATTGCGACGAATGTCACGGCCCATTCGAAGAGACGGACAAATGGGCATTCAAGAGCATGGCCTGGAAGAAGGCCAAATTTGAGCACGTCCACCTCCGAGAGATCCATCGCCAGAAGGACCAGACCTTCATTCAAATGCTGCAGAAATGCCGACTTGGCATTCCCTTTTCACGAGACGAGACAAAGACCCTCATGGACCATCCCTGCAAGGTCGGCGGGGCAGCCCAACTGCTCTGCATGAAGCATGAGGTCAACAAGGTGAACCGGGAGAACTTCAACAAACTAAAGACGCACACAGTCGACTACCAGGCGATAGACGAGTTCGAATGGAACCCAAAACACGAGCACCTATATCACTACAACAAGCGGAACTCGGACGGAACACTGGCCGCCTGCAGGGACCACCGGTTGCAACCAGAGGTTATCCTGCGGGTGGGTATGCTGGTCGTGCTGCAGGTCAACCTGAGCATCTCGGCAGGGCTGTGCAACGGGAGCCAGGGCATAATCTGCGGGTTTGAAGACTACGATCCCAAAGTTTTGCCAAGGGCCAGACGCAAGGATGACATATCTCCGCCCTGGCAGATCATCAACGGGGAGCACGCGAAGCTCAGGGAAGTCCAGATCGCCAAGTTCAAGGCGACGAAATGGCCGGTGGTGAAATTTCAAAACGGCAAGACACGTACCATCTTTGCTAACTGCATGGTAAACTCATACGGCAAAGAGCCGTATTCTCTGCTTCACCGGACGCAGATTCCGCTTCTGCCGGGATGGGCTATCAGCGTTCACATGAGCCAGGGCATGACTCTGAACCGCGTCATCGTCAACTTGTCTAGGGCTTTTGCCGAGGGTCAGGTCTACGTCGCTTTGTCGAGAGCTACGAGCCTTGAGGGCCTCAAGATCGATGGAGACGCGGAGGGGTTAGTGATAGGAAATGGAGGGAATGAGGATGTGCAGAAGTTTTTGTTGGAAAAGTTTGGCAAGGGACTGTTTGATTCTGTGTCATCCCAGCGCAGCCTAGATGCACCGTCACCGAGTAGTTGTTCAGTAGTTGAGCTAGATGACTGAGGCCTTGGATGATGAAATGTATATTAAAACAAAGAGAGTACGTGTCTCTGGCCCTGTTAACCAAACGTCATGAAACCCTCTGAAATCTATCCTTTCTAAGTCCTTTCAACCCAAATCTGCCCAAAACCTTTGCAGACAGAACCAATGCCCTATGCCCTATCCAAACTCCCAAGATCTAATTGCCAGTAACTCATGGTATCTTTCACTTGTTGTAGTTAACCGGCTGCAAATGCAGGCAAAATGACAATATTTGATAGCATTACTTGGATCGTGTCTTAAGTCAGTCGACCATGTTCATGCTTAGGCGTCATCACACTCACGTGGAACTCCACCTAAGCACAACTTCATTCTCGATCTCTGTGGTCCTCGAGCGACTCTGAACCAAGCTCGTGTTGACGAGTGGCGGTCGTTCCGGGCCCGTTGGAAGCTCGTGCATACATGGGCACTTTCGTTCGTTCGTTCATTCGTTCGTTCCGTTTAAAACGTTTATGCATGTTAAATCGTTTAACCGTTTAAGGGCATCCGAAAACCGTTTGAATGGTTAAACGATTTTCCGGCCCTGGCACTTGAAAAATCTTTCAAAATGTCAAGCTCCAGAGACCTTCGTTTAGGTCAAGGGCAAGGATCACGACCATTGTGAATAGCTTCACGGTCAGCGTGAACGCTACACCATACCTAGCGTCAGGTAACAGCCTGCTGCCTATGAGATCGGCAGACTAAACACAAGTATAAGAGACCGACTCTCGTCGCTCTTTAGATAGAAGAGATGGTCCTCAATCTACACTGATATTTTGTTCAATGTCTGCATTCGTGTATCGGTGCTAGGTCGACACAAAACCCATTGATATCGGGTCTCAATCCATGATACCAAGTTCAAAATCTCGCCTTTTACCTACCAATATGTCATCTGACACATCGTCTATTATTGGTGCTACAGAAAACCCCCCAGATGTCAATGGATTGCCGTCAAACTTCCTCTCAATTATGGACATCACGAAGGACCGTTCGAATACACGCGGACGCAAGACTGGAGGTAAAACCATCTATACTCAGTGTTGCTAATAATATAAACAATATGATATTGCCAATATGGACCCCCTTCGCAATATTATTGTATTGTCAAGGGGTGCATATTGTATTACCCAATATGAACATGACTCATATTGTATTTATTGCCGAGAACCCAATATATTGGCAGTGTGACAATACACCCAATATATTCCACGTGACCCCATCACTATATGTTGTTTATATTGCGCAGTAGTGCTGGGTAAAAAAATATTTTGTAAAACTTGATTGTTTCTTATTGAGATGAGAGTTCT